>SJYC01146760.1:0-19386 GCA_006408675.1 Madoqua kirkii | reverse complement strand
AGAACTTTTCTACTATGCTTGATAAAAGCATGAGAAAGAATATTAAAAAAAAAAGAGAGATGAAGAAATTGGAAAACGTAAAATAAGTGAAATGGGAGCACTGAAATGTGAGACGGAAGAAGTGATGCAAACTAGATAAAAGTAAACAACTCTCACATAGTCCAGTTGTTTTTAAACAGAGCTGCTCATTAGAAACATATCTGGAGCTCTTCAGAAAAAAAAGCAACACCTGGCCATCTGTATTTTTCAAAAAAAATCCAAGATAATTCTGATATGCGTTTGGATTTTTAAAAGTGATTAAAGTTTTTTCTGTTAAATGGTAGTTTTGGTGATATAGAATGCTATTATTTTTCTGTTGGCCAACCATGATACAATGGTTTCAAGTGAGTAATAGTTATATAATCACAATAGTAAAAGATGTTTATCAGTTTTCACAATCAATAGCCAGACAAAAAATAAAAGATAAGTATAGTTTCACGCCATAGTGGGAACAAGATTATCCTAACAATATAAAACAATTACATACAATTTGGGGGCGGGGGTCAAGCAGACTGATGTGACAAGGGGAAGTGCACACACGCACGTGTTTTCATCTGCTCAGCCGGTCTACATCTTTTGGTTGGTGCATTTAATTCATTTATATTTAAGGTAATTACCGATATATATGAGCCTATTACTGTTTTCTTAATTTTTCTGGATTTTCTATAGGTAGCTTTTTTCCTTCTCGTTTCCTGCCTAGAGAAGTTCCTATAGCATTTGTTGTAAAGCTGGTTTGGTGGTGCTGCATTCTCTTAACTTTAGCTTGTCTGGAAAGCTTTTGATTTCTCCATCAAATCTGAAGGAGATTCTTGCTAGGTAGAGTATTCTTGGTTGTAGATTCTTCCCTTTCATCACTTTAAATATATCATGCCATTCTCTCTGGCTTGTAGAGTTTCTGTTGAGAAATCAGCTGATAGCCCGATGGGAGTTCCCTTGCATATTGTCATTTTTCCCTTGTTGCTTTTAATATTTTATTTCTGTCTTTAATTTTTGTCAGTTTAATTACTATGTGTTTCAGTGTGCTCCTCCTTGGGTTTACCCTGCCTGGGACTTTCTGTGCTTCCTGGACTTGGTTGACTATTTCCTTTCCCAGTTAGGGAAGATTTCAGCTATTATCTCTACAAATATTTTCTCAGGTCCTTTCTCTCTTCTTCTGGGACCCCTATAATGCAAATGTTGATGCATTTAATGTCCCAGAGGGCTCTTAGGCTGTCTTCCATTTCTTTTCCTTTTTTCCCTATATTCTGTTCCGTGGCAGTGATCTCCACCATTCTGTTCTCCATGTCATTTGTCCTTCTTCTGCCTCAGTTATTCTGCTATTGATTCCTTCTAGTGTATCTGTTTGTTCTTTAGTTCTTCTAGGTCTTTGGTAAACATTTCTTGCATCTTCTCAATCTTTGCCTCTGTTCTTTTCCCAAGATACTGAATCATCTTTTCTATCAGTATTCTGAGTTCTTTTCCCACTCCAGAAGGCTTCCTATCTCCACTTCACTCAGTTGTTTTTCTGGGGCTTTATCTTGTCCCTTCATCAGTGACATAACTTTCTGCTTGTTCATGCTGATTCAGTTCAGTTCAGTCACTTAAGTCGTGTCTGACTCTTTGCGACCCCATGGAATGCAGCATGCCAGGCCTTCCTGAACATCACCAGCTCCTGGAATTTACTCAGACTCATGTCCATTGAGTTGGTGATGCCATCTAACATCTCCTCCTCTGTCGTCCCCATCCCCAGATTCGTCTACCTGACTGTCATCCCTCTAATTTTCTTATGCTGTCAGTAATCCATCATCATCAATCAGCTCTTCCTTTCTATAGTCACAAATACTTCTAGGTCCATTTTCCAATTCTTCATTGTCACAGCAATTCATCTTATTAAACAATAACCAGCCATACAAGCTGTGAAACATCCTTCCAAGAAAAATTTAGCAGTCTACATATATGTGCTACACCCTGGAAGGAAAATAAAAGATGAATAAGCCTCAGATGCTGCCCTGAGTGGGCTTCCCCGGTGGCACTGGTGGTAAAGAACCCACCTGCCAACACAGGAGACATGAGATGTGGGTTCAGTCCCTAGGTTGGGAAGATCCCCTGGAGGAAGGCATGGCAACCCACTCCAGTATTCTTGCCTGGAGAATCCCATGGCCAAAAGAACCTGGCGGGGTCACCCATAGAGTCACAAGGAGTCGGACAGGACTGAAATGACTGCCCTGAGTATTACATCATCTAGTAGGAGAAATATGATGTATGTCAATAACTGTAATTATATAACCCAGGTGGACCATGGCAATGGCTGAAGAGGCTTGGGGGCAGAATGCTTGAGACTTAACAGGGGACACACCAATAGATGGAGAAACCAGAGAAGGGTTCATGGAAGTGGTATTTGTACTGAATGATGGTGCTTAAGGATGGTATGTTAGTTTCCTATTGCTTCCATAACAAATTACCACAAACTTAGTGTGTTAAAACTACACTTGGTAATGTACAGCATGGTGACAATAGTTACTCATACTGTGCTACATACTGGAGTTGCCAAGAGTTGTAATCACTCAGTTCTGTAGGTTAGGTAGTGTGGCGCCGCAGGGTCCTTTGCTCAGTTGCACAGGGTCACAAGGTGTTGGCAGGGCTGTGTTCCTTTCTGGAGGCTCTTTAGATCCATCTGCTTCCAAGTTTATTCAAGCTGTCTACTGGATTCAGTTCCTTGTTGCGGCAGGACTGAGGTCCCGATTCCCTGCCGGCTGGCAGCTGGGGGTCTGTGCAGCCGCTCCCATCCCTCCTCACACTTTCCATGTGCCCCATATCCACCCCCCAGCAGTGGGGGTTGAATCCTCTCATGCTTTGGAACTTCTACCTCATCTCTTCTGATCTCAGCTAGGGAAATTGATTAGGTCAGGCCCACTTAGGTAATCCAAGCTAATCAACCCATTTTCAGGTCTATAACCTAATTAACAATTGCAAAGTCCCCGGTACCCTGCAAGGCAGTGTATTTACAGGATCCAGGGATTAGGATGAGCACATCTTTGGAGAGCTCTTATCCTGCCTGCCTCTGATGGGTGGAAGTTACATATGCTGGGCCTGGCCAGAGGGCTCTTCAGGCAGAGGAAATGGAAAGGATGAACCTTGGAGGCCAGAGACAACCTGCAAGGAGCAGTGAGAACAGCTAGCCTCTCTCCTGGGGTGTAACCATGTCTTCTGAACGACAGGATATGCGTGCGAGCTCCTGGGTAGAGTAACAGCCTCTGAATGAGAATAAGGCAAACACAGACAACTGACCGAGGGGTGTGGGAAGTGCAGAGCCACCTGCCTAGTTCCAGGGTGGAAGCTAGAGACCCGATGTGGATACTGAATTCTTCAGCATTCCCGTTTGTCTTTTTACATTAACACACTTACCTTCACAATGCTCTAGTATGTCCTCAAAGTTCTCACTTACAAGCACCCAGACTATAACACATAACTACTTTTCACTCCCTGGGACATCTTAAATTTATTCCACACATTACAAAGAGAGGTATCCTGACAAAGTTATATATTCACTGCCCAGATATAAGGGAAAAAACACAACAGTGGAAGAAAATTAAGTCTTATTTATTGCGAAAACCAAACCACTAGGAAAATATATCACAGTCTTGAAACAACAAACAGACAATATTATCATTTCAAGTAGTAAGTTGGTAAAAAGACAAGGTCCTTATCAAAATGATAAGGGGCCAGAACTGGGGCAAGAACAACACATGTAGCAAAGGCCCTGGCAAAAGTATTTGGTAATGGAGGGCAGTCCCTTCATCGCTCTAAAGGAGCCACAGTTCATCCCTGAGTCGCTTACTTTTCCTCCCTTGATTTTTTTTGTTGCCAGGGGATTGTCTCAACAAAGCTCTGTCATTTCAGGGGGCAAAGTAAGCAACACTGGGTTTAGGCTTCCATTCTGTTTCATCAGAAACAGATTTTTCCAAAGCTCGTCCTTCACAACCCTCTTAATTAAGTAGCTTATAGTTCCTCTTCACTGTTCATTCCTGAATATGAGCATATTCTACTGTCAAAACCCCGTTTCCCTTCAAGGCTGAGTGTCACTGTAAGATTGTCTGGTAGCTGCCTGACTCTGCTGCAGGCAGCCTCAGGGCCCACCATGGCTGCCAGTGAGAGGGAGAGCACTTGCTTCCCTTACCAGCATGAGATCGCTTCTAACAATTTTGCAGGGTCTCCCGGCTGAATGATGTAATGTGTGAGAATTTTAAGAAACACACATTCACATCTTGATGGTCAGAAAGGAGTACCTGCAGGGACCCTTTCAAAGTTTTTATCCAAACTGCCTCTCCCAACTTTACATTTTAATGTTATGCCCTTGTCTATAAAGAAAACAAGCAAAACAAACCCCCGGAAGGCCCCTGCCCCTTTCTACATTGGTGACTGCATGGATTTTATTAGTTTGTGGAAAATGTTGTACTGATCCTTCTGGTAAACAGCAGGTGGACACCAAACAGAAACACCTCCTTTCATACTCCACTAGACCATAAGGTGGTTACGTGCACCTGCCAGCCTCTTGGTATCTGTGCCGTAAGAGGATCTGGTACCTTGGAGGGCCCTGGTTTGGTACAGGGGAGACTCCCTATGGGCAGGAGAAGTACTTGCCACATGAAATCCAGGCTCACAACAAACCTCCTGTGCTATCTGTGACCCAAATTCTAGCACTGTTTCTTTTTTCCATTTCACTTTCTAGGATTGAAACACAAAGGAACCAGCGTCCAGAGGAAAGAAACACAGGCCTTAGACTTGCTGCCATTCTTAATTTCCTCATTCATCAACTCTCCTTAAAAGACACAAATCCCCCCTCCTCTTTTTAAACTGATTCCTGCCCTCAGCCCTGATGGCCACTAACAGACAGCTATTTCCCAATGGAAGAGAGGGACTCCTTCATCTTCCGGGTCATGGTTGGGATGAGGTTCATGTGGTCATCCACACACTTGGTCACGCAGGTCTCCAGCTGCCGCTTCACGTGAAGCTCCTTACCCCCTGCATCTATCGAATCTTTGGCCTTGTCATTGCAATACATAGTGCACCGGGCCAGGCGGTCCTGCGGCAAGAAGGAACAGGGTAGACCAACTGAGAGGCTGACCTTCACTTACCAACCGCTTATCATGTGCCACGTTCTGTACTACATGTTTGGGGTTGACGTGTATTATCTTGATCAATTAAAGGGACACTATAGTGGAACTGACCAAGATTGTCCTGATTGAAACAGAGGGTGGCACCATGAGAACCCAGACAAAGCATTACTAGAGAGTAGCTGAATGACTGAACAAATTGTAAGAAGTGCCTTCCAGGAAGTAAGAAGGAACTAGAGGCTAGTGTTACTCAACTACAGACTTTCAAACACCTTGATTTATAAGGTCTGGCATCTTAGAGAGTAGCTGAATGACCGAACAAATTGTAAGAAGTGCCTTCCAGGAAGTAAGAAGGAACTAGAGGCTAGTGTTACTCAACTACAGACTTTCAAACACCTTGATTTTATAAGGTCTGGCATCGCTACGGAAAAATGCTCAATTCAGCAAATAGTTATTGAGCTTCTACTACGTGCTAGGGCCTCTACTGTTGGGGAATACAGCAATGAGTAAAAACAGAGAAAGCTCTTTCTTTCAGTGAGCTTTCTTCCAGTGGAGGGAGATGGACAAACAAGTAAGTGAAGACAGCTGGATATATGAATCTGGATAAGGAGTGAAGCTGGTCTAAAGATATGAATGCAGGAGTTGCCAGTACATAGATATTTGCTATGAGACCACAGAACTAGAATGAGATCCAAGCTAACCCTGGGCACTCCAGTGCTCTTCAGAGACTGGAGAGAGTAAAAAAGACAGTAAATGAGAACACAAAAGGAGCGGGGGGGAGGGGGGGATGACCAGGAGAGTGAGCTATCCTATCCTGGGAAGCAGGCGGACGGTGATTCACTGTGTCAATGATGCAGGCAGGCAGAGTAAGATGAGGAATGAGAAATGACCACTGGATTTAGCCCCATGGAGGGGAGGGGAAAGAGAGGTTCTGGTGCAATGGAAAAGTAAGCCTGATTGCAGGACTGAACAGTGAATGGAAGAGAAAGTTGTACAGTAATTCAAGAAGCAAACTTTGAAAGATAAATAAAGTGTCAAACACAGAGAAACCCTTTGGAGTTTCATGATCTTGGAGAAGTTATCCTTTTACAGTGCCAGTCATTTTGAAGAATTTTATATAGAATATAAAAATATTTCACATTGGATATAAATTTGTCCACATGAACAGAATCCTAAGCTATGAAATACTGATTCAGAAGTGGGCCCTCTTCCACGCAAGTTTCAGGAACGTATACCCAGGGGAGGGGAGTAAAAGGAAGCTGGGGACACCCTTTGCTGCTCCAGAGAGAAATATGGAGCAGGGCAGGGGAAGAGGGGGCTCTTAGTGACCTCAGAGAGGCTTGTGAGTCAGGCATTAATGAGTCAACAAAAATAATGCTTCATGTAAATGATTGCTCTTTAGTGAACAGGAGCTGCCCTCTGGGCACAGCAAATAGGGGTATCCTGGGTGGGAAAACCCTCAAAATGATGGTAGGAACTTGCTCTAATCTGTACCTTTTAAAGACTGGCTTATTCCACTTTCCTGGGGATTCTGCTATTGTAAGAATGAACTAATATATTTTACAAAGCTTCATACTGTACAGTATACATATTTTTGATGTCTATGGAAAAAAAAAAGCATTAGGCTCTTGGTCAGGAACTCCCTTTTGCATTGTTTCTATGGGAAATTCTTACAGCAGTCAACCTCTAGGACTTTTTCAAAAATTTTAAAGCCTGTAAAGACTAGGCGGACATAGGACTGTCACAGATGTTAACAAAGAAACAAGACACTAAAGCCAAGAATTCTGAACCAACGCTTGTCATCTGCAAAAGAGCAACACCTAGGGCTGGAGTGGTCCGGCTGGGGTATTCCTCACCTGGAACTTCTCTAACTCGCTGGTCACCAGGGCCTGGGCTTGAGCCAGGGGTGCGTGGCAGCGCTCGATGCACTGATGCACTTGCTGCATGGACGCCTGGCTCTCCTCACAGCAGGCAGCGCTGCACCGGAACATGAGGCCCTGGGGGGAGGGCAGAGAAGGGTGAGGCAGGAAAGCCTTCGCGCAGAGATGACCAGCCCCAAGTGCAGCAGGGGCTAGGGGGCGCATTGCACCTGCGCCTCTCCTTAGAATAGACACCAAGAGCTTAAAACCACGAGTGGAAACATTACCCTCGGTGCCTAGCAGAGTGTTTCACTGCCGCTAGCTCACTGACAGTTGCTGAACCGACGGCTGGATGGACGGGGAGGGTGGTGGTCAGAATGAGATGGGGCCAAGTTCTGAAAACCAGGTGCCTAAACCACAGGGTTCAGAGGTCAGCGATCTAGTAACCATCCACCAGGGGGCAACTGGTCCACTGACTCCAGGACACCCTGACAAGCGAAACCCACAATCCGGTCAGGGAAGTGGGATCAACAGCCGCGTAACATTCAGGGGATCAAAGCGGAACAGCATATGAGACATCGCTGCGTGAGCCGAGCATGACCAGGCCATTGAGGAGGCCGAGCACCGTCGAGTTTCCGGTCTTTCGCCTTGGCGGTGCTCTTTGGGCGGGCTCTGGCTGCTCACCTGCGAAGCGGCCGCGCAGACGGGAAGGTGGGGGAGGCTGAACACCTTACTGCAGAGGGCTTCTCAACCCTGGCGAGGGGACACCCCTCCCCCGCCTGGCCTTGGGGGCGGGGGGCAAACGGCCTTGCGCGTGGCGAGGGCTCACAGATTTCATTCGCTCAGCCGAAGCTCCAGTCCTAAGAGTGAGCAGTGCTTCCAAGGGCGCAGCGACGACCCCAGGGACACCCCGACCCGGGTCTGCAGGCTGGGAGGCAGTGGTGCGGAAGGATCCTGAGGCGGCTGCGGGAAGGGGCAGAAAATCCCGCACCGTACTCGTTCCCCCCAACCCCAGGTCGGCTTCCGTCCCGCTACCTGCATCTTCCGGATATTCTCCCTCTCCAGACTCTTCACCATGGAGTCCACCGCCTCCTGCACCCGGAGCTGCTGCAGCTCCGCCATGGCTACCCGCGCGGTTCCCGGCTGCGCCGGCGCCCACATGGCCAGCCGCGCACCGGCCCGCCCCCTCGCCGCCACTTCCCGGGTCACCGCGGCGCGCCCTTCCCCTGCCCACGCCGCCCCCTAGCGTCCGAGAGGAGTAACTGCACTCCTGGCGGCCCGCTCGGGCGGCGCTCCGGGGTCCCGCCCCCGGCGTCCCCGCCCACCCTTGGGATTCTTTGCCAGGTCTGAGCACCTCTGCTAGTGCTAAACGGTTCTTTTCTCTCCTTACCTGTCTGGGTCCCTGTTTCCCTCTCTTACTTAAAGCTCTTTAAATTCATTTTTGTTTATTTTTGAAAAACTGAAGTAAAGTAATGCTCAAAATTCTCCAAGCCAGGCTTCAGCAATACGTGAACGGTGAACTTCCAGATGTTCAAGCCGGATTTAGCAAAGGCAGAGTAACCAGAGATCAAATTGCCAACATCCGCTGGATCATAGAAAAAGCAAGAGAATTCCAGAAAAACATCTATTTCTGCTTTATTGACTTTGCCAAAGCCTTTGACTGTGTGGATCAAAACAAATTGTGGAAAATTCTTAAAGAGATAGGCATACCAGACAACCTCACCTGGCTCCTGAGAAATCTATATTCAAAAAGCAACAGTTCCATGTACAGCTATAACGGTACATGGAACAACAGACTGGTTCCAAATCAGGAAAGGAGTATGTGAAGGCTGTATATTGTCACTCCGCTTATTTAACTTATATGCAGAGTACATCATAAGAAATGCTGGGCTGAATGAAGCACAAGCTGGAACCAAAATTGCTGGGAAAAATATCAATAACCTCAGATATGCAGATGACACCACCCTTATGGCAGAAAGCAAAGAACTAAAGAGCCTCTTGATGAAAGTGAAAGAGGAGAGTGAAAAAGTTGGCTTAAAACTCAGCATTCAGAAAACTAAGATCTGGTATCCAGTCCCATCCCTTCATGGCAAATAGATGGGAAACAATGGAAACAGTGACAGACTTTATTTTCTTGGGCTCCAAAATCACTGCAGATGGTGACTGTAACCATGAAATTAAAAGACACTTGCTCCTTGGAAGAAAAGTTATGACCAACCTAGACAACATATTAAAAAGCAGAGACATCACTTTCCCAACAAAGGTCCGTCTAGTCAAAGCTATGGTTTTTCCAGTGGTCATGTGTGGATGTGAGAGTTGGACTATAAAGAAAGCTGAGCGCCGAAGAACTGATGCTTTTGAACTATGGAGTTGAAGACTCTTGAGAGTCCCTTGGACTGCAAAGAGATACAACCAGTCCATCCAAAAGGAAATCAGTCCTGAATATTCATTGGAAGGACTGATGCTGAAACTGAAACTCCAATACTTTGGCCACCTCATGGGAAGAACTGACTCATTTAAAAAGACCCTGATGCTGGGAAAGATTGAAGGCGGGAGGAGAAGGGGACAACAGAGGATGAGATGGTTGGATGGCATTATGGACTCAATGGACAGTTTGAGTAAGCTCCGGGAATTGGTGATGGACAGGGAGGCATGGCATGCTGTAGTCCATGGGGTCACAAAGAGTTGGACACGACTGAACCGATAATTGATTTACAGTGTTGTGCCAATTTCTGCTGTACAGCAAATGAAAAAAATATTTAATATGATTCATGTAAAAGATAGGTGTGCAGATCTTAGATGTAAACAGCTTGATGAGTTTTAATAGGCCTTGACCTTTCCCTGTTAACCTCTGGCCTTTTTTACCCCTACTGCTCCTGACTCCAAGCAACCACTGATCTGCTCTTTCACTACAGATTATCCTATCCTTTTCTTTTCTAGAATATAATACATGTATTTATATATAAATCATTCATACCTACATACTTTTGGTGGGGGGGTCTGGTCCCTTCACCTAACATAACACTTTTGAGGCTGAGCCTTATCTTCAGTTCTCTTTGCTGTATTATTCTGTAGTATTCTATTGAATGGAGGTACAGCAATT
Source organism: Madoqua kirkii (assembly GCA_006408675.1). NCBI lineage: Eukaryota > Metazoa > Chordata > Mammalia > Artiodactyla > Bovidae > Madoqua > Madoqua kirkii. Next base: position 9,292 of record SJYC01146760.1, on the reverse strand, counting down.
TATTTTTCCATTCCCCTGTTGATGGGCATTTGGGCACTTCCCAGTTATTCTGAATAAAGTAGTGACTGTGAACATCACTGAGCAAAGCTTTTGTAGACATCAGTTTCCATTTCTCTTGGGCAAATAAATATTTAGAAGTGGAATCACTGGATTGTTGGTAGATACATTCATGCATTCATTTCTAATAAATTGTTCATTTATTAGGACTTCCCTGGTGGCTCAGTGGTAAAGAATCCACCTACCAATGCAGGAGCCTCAGGAGTTCAATCCCTGGGTTGGGAAGATCCCCTGGCAGAGGAAACGGCAACGCACTTCAGTATTCTTGCCTGGGAAATCCCACAGCTAGAGAAGCCTGGACAGCTACAGTCCATTCGTTTGCACAGAGTGGGACAGGACTGAGTGACTATGCATGCAGGCATGCACGCTTCCAACCCTTCCTGTTACAGGCTACTTCCAAACTTTAGTGAGTTTCCTATCTTATTAATCTGGAATTATTTCTAGTTCTGCCCATCCAATGTCTGCTCAAGGTCTGTAGATCTACAGAGGAAAGTTCTAATGCCTTAGAGATGGACTACCAGGCCCTTCAGAATCTGCTGGAACCTACCTTTCCAACTCTAGTCTCTCTACTCACTACCATATGTCAGCCATGCCCAGCCACTGCTGCTGCTGCTGCTACTAAGTCACTTCAGTCGTGTCCGACTCTGTGCTACCCCACAGACAGCAGCCCACTAGGCTCCCCCATCCCTGGGATTCTCCAGACAAGAACACTGGAGTGGGTTGCCATTTCCTTCTCCAACGCATGAAAGTGAAAAGTGAAAGTGGAGTCGCTCAGTCATGTCCAACTCTTCGCAACCCCATGGACTGCAGCCTACCAGGCTCCTCCGTCCATGGGATTTTCCAGGCAAGAGTACTGCAGTGGAGTGCCATTGCCTTCTCCGGCCCAACCACTGACAGTCCCCTAAACATGTCAGCACCCCTTCCCAGGTCCCAGGACCACCGGCTGTGCCCCTTGTCCGAGGTGCCCTTCCCCACCTCGCTTCACCTTGTGGGTTCCTACTGAAGACTTAGTTTAGATGCTACCCAATTGGTGTCTTATCCTGAATGCTCCTATAGTGCTTTATGTTTTCTGCGTTTTTCCTATCACAGTGTCTTTTTTACAAAGCAGGGATCTCAAACTCACCAGCATTTTGGGTCCTAGAGGCAGCAGCAGTGAGTGAAGCTGGTCTGGGGTAAGTACCTCTGTGGGCAGTGTGATGGGGACTGTGGTAGACCAAAGAACATTTTCAGTGTTTCCCCTTAGACAACATGGCCATACAACACCAGGGAAACCTGATTCTCCAGGTGCTTTTGTCAAGTGATTAAACTGCTTCCTTTCCTTTTCGTTACCCTTGCTAGCTGGTGAGCCTTTTGAGAACGTTGTGTTGTCCTTTCCATTTTCCTTAGCACTAATAACAGTACAACACACACATAATGAGGGAGATTTTGCTGAAGACAGGAACAAGTGAGAAGGCTATAGCTTATCTTTCTGTAAATTTTCTCCACTTTCAAGTTTGCCTAATGGGTGGTGTGGCCTCTGGCCCACTCTGTGTACTTGGGAAGATTCTGGGTGACTTGGTGAGTGGCTTTTAAAACCAAGCCCCTTTGGGAGAAGTAACTCTAAGTAAAACCCTAGGGGGTGTGGACATTGGGCAAGGGGTGGGAGAAATCTGGTTGAGACCTGGCTAGAGGTTATTCCTAGTCCTAACAACCACCTAGTCCCTCATCCTTCATCTCTCTGAGCCTCAGTTTCCTAATCTGATAAAAAAAAAAAAAAAAAAGAGGGAAGCAAATTTATATTCATTGGCTGGTTTCACGGAAGTACATAGACTAGAGTACTTTTAGGTTCTCAGAGGAAAATCTCTTTTTAATACAAAGAATTATTATGGAGAAATTTAAAGAATATTCCTAAGAATTATTATTATTATTAAGAATCAAATCACTGAACAATGAGCTTACTGGTCACTGGAGAAAACAAGACGAGATGTAGGATGTTTTATGGTGAGTTTAATGACAAGACTGAGGAGACTTGAGATGTTTTCATCTAAAGCAGCGACTTCTCTCACCCTTACCTGCCTGCAACCCTGTTGGGTCAGAGGGCTCACCTTCCTTGGAGATGTTTAAAGCCCAGTTCCAGGGAGATAATGCAGATTGGTAAGCACGTGGCTCTGGAAGCGTCCCCCTTATATATTTTGTCTGTTAAACAATATAGCCGTGAGTGTAGGAAGTTAGTAGGACGTCAGCCCAGTGTCTAACAGCTTGACAGATCTGGATTTGAGTTCTACTTTGCCTCTTACCAGTGATGTCATCTTAGACAAGTTATTTACTTTGGGGGGGCTGTGCTGGATCTCTGTTGCTGTGCGGGCTTTTCTCTTGTTCCTGTGAGCAAGGGCCACTCTCTGGCTGCGCTGTGCAGGCTGCCCACTGCAGCGGCGTCGCTTGTTGAGGAGCATGGGCTCTAAGGCATCTGGCCTTCTGTGGTTGTGGCTTCCGGCTCTAGAGCAGAGGCTCAACAGCTGTGGTGCATGGGCTTAGTTGTGCCAAGTCATGTATGATCTTCCTAGACCAGGGATCGAACTCGTGTCTCCTGCACTGGCAGGCAGATTCTTCACCACTGAGCCACCAGGAAAGCCCTAGACAAGTTATTTAATACATGACTACCTCACCATGGGGTTGTTCTGTGACTTTTGCCCCTGGATAATATCTGCCTCCACTCAGGCCAGGCATGGAGAAGGCAATGGCACCCCACTCCAGTACCCTTGCCTAGAAAATCCCATGGACGGAGGAGTCTGGTAGGCTGCAGTCCATGGGGTCACGAAGAGTCGGACATGATTGAGTGACTTCACTTTCACGCATTGGAGAAGGAAATGGCAACCCACTCCAGTGTTCTTGCCTGGAGAATCCCAGGGACAAGGGAGCCTTGAGGAGAATGGTAGGCTGCAGTCCATGGGGTCGCTAAGAGTCGGACATGATTGAGTGACTTCACTTTCACGCATTGGAGAAGGAAATGGCAACCCACTCCAGTGTTCTTGCCTGGAGAATCCCAGGGACAAGGGAGCCTGGTGGGCTGCCATCTGTGGGATTGCACAGACTTGGACACGACTGAAGTGACTTAGCAGCAGCTGCAGCAGCAGGCCAGGCAAAACTAGTCTAGTCCTTTCTTCATGTAATCATGCTGCTGCTGCTGCTGCTGCTAAGTTGCTTCAGTCATGTCCGACTCTGCGACCCCATAGATGGCAGCCCACCAAGCTCCACCGTCCCTGGCATTCTCCAGGCAAGAACACTGGAGTGGATGGCCATTTCCTTCTCCAATGCAAGAAAGTGAAAAGTGAAAGTGAAGTCGCTGAGTCCTGTCTGACTCTTAGGGACCCCATGGACTGCAGCCTACCAGGCTCCTCTGTCCATGGGATTTTCCAGGCAAGAGTACTGGAGTGGGGTGCCATTGCCCTCTCCTTCATGTAATCATAGACATCTTGATACTTACAGAGCAAAGTATCCCAGGAGGAGTCTCTTCTGTGGGTGAAATATCATCTTGAGATAGCTGGACCTGGGACCCTGTACTGAAGTGCTTGCACCTGGACAAATGTCTCCTTGAGCCAAAGAACACAAAGAAACTGTAGGCCATTGAAAATAACTGCATCCATGTGCAGTTGGGGCAATTATGAACAATAGGATACAAAAAGGACATAAACCAACGGATATTTCTGAGGTGCCTGGGGCAAAAGTGAGGTACTGCGAAAGGTCCTGCACTCAGTATTACCAAGGAAGTGGGCAGACCACCTAACAATGGCCCCTGCCCAGCCCGTGGATCCTCACTACCCCTCCCACCCCACTGTTAACCCCATTTAATGACCCAAGTAGCTCTCCTTGGGGACCTAGTTCTTGTCTTCTCTCCCTCTTGCTGCAGCACAAACTGCAATAAAGTCTTGCCTGAAATTCTTGTCTGGTCTCTTATCAATTTCTGTTGATTAAAGGGACCTAGGGTCCAGGTCGGTAACAATCTGTGTCACTGGTCAAGAATCATAGAATTTAAAGTGTTCCTAGAGATCTATTTGCTTTTACAAAATTTTTAGAAGAATCATTTGTTTTTCAAATGTGACAACTGGGGAAAACTCCAATATGAAGAATAGATGAAGGTGTTATTTTAACAGTCTAAATTAACTTTCCAAGTTCAAATTTCAAAGAATTGTTTATTTTAAAGACTACCCAGATAGCCACTGACCAAGGTATTTGTTATTTGAATTTAAATTAAATGTAAATAAAAACAATTCAGCTCCTTAGTCTAATGAGCCACAGTTCAGGTGTTCACTAGGCAAACTTGACTACAGTATGTAGACACAGAGCATTTCCTCCATCGCAGAAAGTTCTGTTGAACAGCACAGCTTTAGAACAATGAGGCTGTTTTGTTCAGGGCTGTGAATGTGTTCCTATATCCCTATAGCAGTCTCAGATCCAGTGTACATCTTGGTTTGACTTTACTTGCACAGACTCAAGACAACCTTGATTTCACTGGATGAGTAGTTACACACTGTGGTCCTTTTCAACAGCTCTTTTTTTTTTTTTTTTCAGTCTCAGGATGGCCTTCCATTAAGCAAAGGTGGCAGAAGAAGCTTTAGTTAGAGCAAAATAACTAATGATGTCTTGTGGGTTAAAATAGGGCAAAGAATTTATTTGAGCAGGTGTTTTTTGAAGGATAGCTCAGAAAGTATTTAAACATATTTTTTAAATTAGAATTTTGAGATGTGTGAAATACTCGGGCCTCTCTTGTGGAGCCCTAGGATGCTGCGGGGCATAGTTTGAAAACTCTTGATCCAAATCAAAGTTCTCATGAAACTGGGTCCTAGAAAGACAAAGGGATTTAATATGGTCACACAGTAGCTGACTATCAAATGGGGAATAGAAATAGATTTTTCTGACTCAGTCCAGTGTTTTTCATACATTGTTGAAACGATAGGATCCAAACAGGGCTTCCACCATCATTCAGGCCCTGGTCTTTGGGGTCTTGGTGGTAGGCTCTGGAGCTGGACCTGAGCTAGTGTTAGACCTTACGGTCTTTTCCTAGGACCCGTCGCTCCAAAGATCACCGAGACTCGGATTCGATGCAAACTGCAGGAGGATTTATTGGGCCGTTGCGCAGGGGTTCAGTCACCTCCAGGGAGGAACGAACCCCGAACAGTCATTACAGAGCAGTTTTTAAGCACAAAAACCACAAACAGGTACAGCTAGGGTGGGGACAGTCTGGTTGGTGCGCAGGTCTTAACATTTACAGGGATTGGCTCGTTTGTTTAAAGGCCACATTCCATGAGATAAGAAAACAAACCCCTGGAAAGCTCCTGAGAGAGCCTAAAGGCCACATTCCATGAGATAAGGACCTGCTCTCAAAGGTTTAGCAAAAATTTAACTTTTCCTCTCACTAGGAACTGAGCTTGGCCTCACCTTTCTGATTTGGGGTGTTATCTTTGATGATAACAACAGCAGCTCCCATTTACTGAGCACATATTGTGTGCCAGATATACTATTATCCTCAGTCAACAAAGGAGTGTCAAATAAAGAATGAATCCAAACTTGTTGCAGAAGGGGGACTCCTTCTAGGGCCTGAAACTGGGCTCTTGTCTAACTCTCGGAAATGAATTGTCCAAGGAGACACATGTGCTGACAAAGCAAGAGATTTTGTTGGGAAAGGGTACCAGGTGGAGAGCAGTAGGGTAAGGGAACCCAGGAGAACAGCTCTGCCATGTGGCTCACAGTCTGGGATTAGTTTCCGGGTTGTCTTTAGCCAATCATTCTGACTCAGAGTCCTTCCTGGTGGTGCACGCCTTATTCAGCCCAGATGGATGCCAGGGAGAAGGATTCTGGGAGGTGGTCGGACATGTGGTGTCTCCTTTTGACCTTTCCACTCCATTCTGAAGGAGATCAGCCCTGGGATTTCTTTGGAAGAAAGAAATGCTGAAATGATGCTAAAGCTGAAACTCCAGTACTTTGGCCACCTCATGCAAAGAGTTGACTCATTGGAAAAGACTCTGATGCTGGGAGGGATTGGAGGCAGGAGAAGGGGACGACAGAGGATGAGATGGCAGGATGGCATCACTTACTCAATGGACAAGAATCTGAGTGAACTCTGGGCGTTGGTGATGGACAAGGAGGCCTGGTGTGCTGCAATTCATGGGGTCGCAAAGAGTCGGACATGACTGAGTGATTGAACTGAACTGAATTGAACTGAACTCTTTTGGTTGGTGGCGGCTTATTAGTTCCATTTTCCTTACCAGGACCTCCTGTCGTAAAACAACTCGTGCAAATGGTTACTATGGTGCCTGGTCAGGGTGGGCAGTTTCAGTGAGTGTGCTCCCCTAACAGACTTAGTAAGGAGGAATTTTAGTTCAAAACGCTTACTGTAATGGAGGAGGAAGACTACTTTAAAGAGGCAGGTAACTATTGGAATAGGGAGCACGCGTTGACCGAAAGACCTGCAAATTTCTTCAGAGTTAGGCAAAAAGGGTTTTCCTTTCACAGAGCAGTAAACAAAGCTAGAGAGACCCAGGTGCAAGGAAGTAGGATGAAAGGATGGTTAGATTAGATAGTGGATCAGAGATTGTTTTACCCTGAGGCTATTTTCTGGGAGGGATCCTTTAAGGGTCTATATGCTAGTTCAGGCTGAGGGTGGACAGGAGTTCAGGGCACTGGAGAGGGGAGAAAAGCTTAACAGAAAATTTGGTTAACAATAACAAGTCTTATTCTGATTGATCAATAGGGACAAGCAGTTCAGCTGTGCATTTGTAAAACAACAAATAAGAATTTGGAGACTGTGTGACCTCCAAATAAGTAAACAAGGAAGGCATCTGAACACTTACAAAATCTTATGGGAGGGGTGGGTCCTTGCAGTGAGGTATTTTTGGAACACAAAGGGTGTGAGGATTTCTTAATCTTCACTGGGCTCAGGTTAAATTCATATTGTCCAGGAAGCAGGTTTAGAAGTCAAGCAAATTGGTTAAGGTCACACAGCAAAAACACTGCTGAAGTGAGACTCAGATAAGATCTGATAGACTCCAAAACCAAGTTGTACTCTGTCAACTAAGGGTTTCCCCCATAGTCAGTTGGTAAAGAATCTGCATGCAATGTAGGAGACCGGAGTTCAGTTCCTGGGTCGGGAAGATTCCCCTGGAGAAGGAAATGGCAATCAACTCCAGTTTTCTTGCCTGAAAAATCCCTTGGACAGAGGAGCCTGGCGGGTCCCAAGAGTTGGATATGACTTAGCGACTAAACCACCACCACTGTCAACTAAAGTCAACTAAAAAACGATGCACAATGTGAGAGTTGTGAGTTAAGTTTTATCTGGGGCAAAAAGGACTGCAGGCTGGGAGACAGCGCCTCAGAGTTCTGTGAAACTGCTCCAAAAAAGTAGTGGAGGAATGTCAATATGTGTGATTTTGGTGAAGGGGGAGTTCAATGCAATCAAGCACTTATTTGACAAAAGGTTTTATGCTAGTCAAGAGGAGCTGATGTCATCATGAAGGGATTTAGTGCTCTTCTAGGTATGAGGAGATGCAAGAACTGGGATCCTGAAATCAGTTTCTATCTAACTATCTAAAGGTCTAAAAACCAGTTTCCCTAGAGCATAAGGTGCCTCAGTCTATGTCACACGACTGTATGTTCCTAGGTTCTTTGTCTCTTCACAGCAAAGATTTGGAGTGACGGACATTAAAGCCCCTCAGCGTGTCACAGCTTTCAGGTCTTGGATATACCATGTTATAGCTCTTTGACAAATCAGTGTTACAGCTCTATTTTATTTAGAAGATAACAGGAAAATCCATCTTCGAGGCGTGAGGGCACGACGATCTAAAGACATGAGAAGAGCGCCCCAGTGCGCGGAAGAGAGAAAGAGAGAGCTAGCTTTGGCTCTTCTATTTATCTGTTTATCTCTCCCTGGGCCTGTCCTATGTAAATTGGGCCAGCCAGGAGTGTTGTTTGTTTTACCTAAGGTCCTCACTCCAGTCCTCAGACCTTTTTTTGTTCTATTTTCGCAGGCTTTTCCCTTCCTTGTCTTTTAGCCACCACCATTTTGGACTCCTTTATCCTGTTCTACCTACCTAACACTCTCCAACTGAACTTCCTTCAGGGCGTGTTGAAGGTCAACAACTCAACAGCATAGGATTCAGAGAGCAGATGGCAAATGTCCTTGTTATTGTTCAGTCACTGACAAGTTATCATTTGTAGTTGCCAACTCCTATGAGCCTCTTTAGTCTAAAATTGTATAAATAGGTTTATCAACTGGAGCATTTCTCATATCACTAGGTAGTGTCCTGGTCAGGTGTACCTGGTAGGTTCTTATTGCACAAAACTGTCCCATATTGCCAATGATGATGGTGAAACTGTGGAACTCAAATTGGGACTTGAACCCAAGGTCTTTTAGTTGGGGTCACACACCTGATCTCAGAACTTAATAAAACTCAAGTTCCTTATGTATCATCACAGACAGAATTCAGGAGAGCAAAGTGTGAGAAGTGGATTTCTGTAGAGTGAAACACTCCACAGAGTGTGGGTCATTTCAGAAGGCAAGAGGCATTTGGATATGGAGGTTGTCAGTTTTTATAGGGATGGGTAATTTCGTAGGCTAATGAGTGGCCAATCTGGTGACATGGACCACAGCCTTGATAACTCAATGAAACAATGAGCCATGCCACATAGATGGACAGGTCATGGTGAAGAGTTATGACAAAACGTGCTTCACCAGAGAAGGGAATGGCAAACCACTTCATTATTCTCACCTTCAGAATGCCATGAACAGTATGAAAAGGCAAAGAGATAGGACACTGAAAGATGAACTCTCCAGGTTGGTAGGTGCCCAATATGCTACTGGAGAAGAATGGAGAAATAGCTCCAGAAAGAATGAAGAGACGGAGCCAAAGGAAAAACACCACCCAGTTGTGGATGTGATTGGTGATGGAAGTAAAGTCCGATGCTGTAAAGAGCAATATTGCATAGGAACCTGGAATGTTAGGTCCATGAATCAGGGCAAATAGGAAGCAGTCAAACAGGAGATGGCAAGAGTGAACATTGACATTTTAAGAATCAGTGAACTAAAAGGGACTGGAATGGGTGAATTTAACTCAGATGACTACTACTGCAGGCAGGAATCCCTTAGAAGAAATGGAGTAGCCATCATAGTCAACAAAAGAGTCTGAAATGCAGTACTTGGATGCAATCTCAAAAACGACAGAATGATCTCTGTTCATTTCCAAGGCAAACCATTCAATATCAC
>SJYC01146759.1:0-31278 GCA_006408675.1 Madoqua kirkii | reverse complement strand
ACAAATTGTGGAAAATTCTTAAAGAGATGGGAATATCAGACCACCTGACCTGCCTCCTGAGAAATCTATATTCAGGTCAAGAAGCAACAGTTAGAACTGGACATGGAACAACAGATTGGTTCCAAATCGGGAAAGGAGTTCATCAAGGTTATTTGATGAACTTATTTAACTTATATGTAGAGTACATCATGAGAAATGCTGGACTGGATGAAGCACAAGTTGGAATCAAGATTGCTGGGAGAAATATCAATAATCTGATACGCAGATGACACTACCCTTATAGCAGAAATCAAAGAACTAAAGAGCCTCTTGATGAAAGTGAAAGAGGAAAGTGAAAAAGTTGGCTTAAAACTCAACATTCAGAAAACTAAGATCATGGCATCCGATCCCATCCCTTCAAGGCAAATAGAAGGGGAAACAATGGAAACAATGAAAGACTTTATTTTCGGGAGGCTCCAAAGTCACTGCAGATGGTGACTGTAGCAATGAAATTAAACACACTTGCCCCTTGCAAGAAAAGTTATGACCAACCTAGACAACATATTAAAAAGCAAAGACATTATTTGCCAACAAAAATTTGTCTATTCAAAACTATGATTTTTCCAGCAGCCAAGTATGAATGTGAGAGTTGGACTATAAAGAAAACTGAACACAAAAGAATTGATGCTTTTGAACTGTGGTGTTGGAGAAGACTCTTGAGAGTCCCTTGGATTGCAAGGAGATCCAAATAGCCCATCCTAAAGAAAATCAGTGAATATTCATTGAAAGGACTGATGCTGAAGCTGAAACTCCAATACTTAGGCCACGTGATGCAAAAAACTGACTCATTTGAAAAGACCTTGATGCTGGGAAAGATTGAAGGTGGGAGGAGAAGGGGATGACAGAGGATGAGATGGTTGCATGGCATCACTGACTCAGTGTAAATCCATTTACCACAGATAAGGACTAGAAGTCACATGGCTTGGGCTTGAACCCAGCCAAAACCCACAGTACCTGGTTTCAGGACCTAATGAACCTCAGATTCTTCATGTCTCATCACAGAAAGAATTCAGTGAGACAAAGTGATAGGTAAAAAGTGGATTTATTCAGATACAGAGAGAAGCACACTCCACAGACAGAGTGTGGGACATCACAGAAGGTGAATGTGGTCGCAGTGTAATGTGGCATGGCTAGTTTTTATAGGCTGGGTAATTTCATATGCTAATGAGTGGGAGGACTATTCCACCTATTTTGGGTAAGGGGGCGGAGATTTCTTGGATTTGGGCCGCCACCCACTCCTTGGTCTTTTTAACAGTGCCTTGGAACTGTTATGGCACCTCTGAGTGTGTCATTTCATTTGCTGATCCAGGATCAAGGTCTAGTCTTGTCTGCCATCTTGGACTCATTTGATTCTAATAAGTTTATGTTGTCTTTGGGCTATGTCATTCTTTGAAAGTTATGCCCTGCCCCTTTCCCTCCTGTTACAAATGGACATGAGTTTGAGTAAACTCTGGAGTTGGTGATGGATAGGGAGGCCTGGTGTGCTGTAATCCATTGCGTTGTGAATAACTGAACTGAGCTGAACTGAATTCCTCCACGCATTCAGTTCACTCCATTGAGTCGGTGATACCATCCAACCATCTCATCCTCTGTTGTCCCCTTCTCCTCCCACCTTCAATCTTTCCCAGCATCAGGGTCTTGTCAAATGAGTCATTTCTTTGCATCAGGTGGCCAAAGTATTGGAGTTTCAGCTTCAGCATCAATCCTTCCAATGAACACCCAGGACTGATCTCCTTTAGAATGGACTAGTTGAATCTCTTTGCAGTCTAAGGGACTCTCAAGAGTCTTCTCCAACACCACAGTTCAAAAGCATCAATTCTTTGGCACTCAGCTTTCTTTATAGTCCAACTCTCACATCCATACGTGACTACTGAAAAAACCATAGCTTTGACTAGACGGACCTTTGTTGGGAAAGTAATATCTGCTTCCTTTGGAAAAGAGGTGCGATTTCCAAGTGTTGGGCTACTGCTCACTTTTTTACCTTTTCTGGTTGTCCTTGGAACTGTCATTGTACCTATGGGTGTGTCATTGAGCATCCTGAGGTGTTACAATGATCATACACTGAGGCTCAAAGTCTACTGAAAGTTGAATCTCCCCGCTATCTTGGCTATAGTTAGTCCTAACCAGTTTTTGTCATGTCCTGAACTCAGCAGTGGCCACAGGACTGGAAAAGGTCAGTTTTCATTTCAATTCCAAAAAAAGGCAATATCAAAGAATGCTCAGACTACCGCACAGTTGTACTCATCTCACATGCTAGTAAAGTAATGCTCAAAATTCTCCAAGCCAGGCTTCGGCAATACATAAACCGTGAACTTCCTGATGTTCACACTGGTTTTAGAAAAGGCAGAGGAACCAGAGATCAAATTGCCTTCCTTGGAAGAAAAGTTATGACCAACCTAGATAGCATATTCAAAAGCAGAGACATTACTTTGCCGACTAAGGTCCATCTAGTCAAAGCTATGGTTTTTCCTGTGGTCATGTATGGATGTGAGAGTTGGACTGTGAAGAAGGCTGAGTGCTGAAGAATTGATGCTTTTGAACTGTGGGGTTGGAGAAGACTCTTGAGAGTCCCTTGGACTGCAAGGAGATCCAACCAGTCCATTCTGAAGGAGATCAACCCTGGAATTTCTTTGGAAATAATGATGCTAAAGCTGAAATTTTAGTACTTTGGCCACCTCATGCGAAGAGTTGACTCATTGGAAAAGACTCTGATGCTGGAAGGGATTGGGGGCAGGAGGAGAAGAGGACTACAGAGGATGAGATGGCTGGATGGCATCACGGACTCGATGGACGTAAGTCTGAGTGAACTCCGACAGATGGTGATGAACAGGGAGTCCTGGCGTGCTGCGATTCATGGGGTCGCAAAGAGTAGGACATGACTGAGCGACTGAACTGAACTGAACTGAACTGTGGTTGTTACTTTTTTTAAAGGTTGTGCCCTGCCCACTTCTCTCCTGTTTCAGTTTGGGTTGGAGTTATTGGTGAATTCACTGCTATTACATCTTTTAAAATATATTTACTCCCAATACTGTTAGATGCTAATGAAAGAAATTGTAAGACCACAGAAACGGAAGGAGAGACATTCTATTTTCTTGTATTGAAAGAATACAAGAAGGAAGAGTATAACCTTTAAAAGAAGGACATAGCCCCAGGACAAAACATAAACTGATTAGAGCCAAATAGGTCCAAGATGGTGGATGACTCAGCTTCCACTAGACCTTAAGCCTCAGTATATGCTCACTGTAACACATCAGCAAGCTAAATGGCACACCCACAGGCAACATGACAGTTCTAGGGTCAACCATCAAAGACCAAAAATTGGGGCAATGACCGAATTCTTGGAAATCTCTGCCCCTTCCCTCAAATAGTTGCAATAATCCTCCCTCTCATTAGCCTATGAAATTACCCAGCCCATGAAAGCTAACCACACCACATTTTGAGGCTGCTCTTTCTGAGATGGTTCACGCTCTGCCTGTGGGAGTGTATTTCACTCTAAATAAATCCACTTCTTATGTATCACGTTGTCTCTCATTGAATTCTTTCTGTGGTGAGACATCAAGAACCTGAGCTTCACTGGGCCCTGAAATCAGTGTGTGATCTCGGTTGGAAGACTGTGGCTTTTAGCCGGGTTTGAGTCCCAGCACATGGGTTCAAGTCCCAATTTGAGGTGAATCATTTCAATACCACCCAAGGCAATCTACGAATTCAGTGCAATTCCTATCAAATTACCAGTGGCATTTTATATACAACTGGAACCAAAAAATTTATATGGAAACACAAGAGACCCAGAATAGCCAAAATAATCTTGAGAATGAAGAATGGAGCTGGAGGAATCATTCTTCCTGACTTCATACTGTATTATAAAGCCACAGTAATGAAAGTACTATGGTACTGGCATACACACAAAAATAGAAATATAGATCAATGGAACAGGAAAGCACAGAAATAAACCCACATAGCTATTACTCAATTAAGCTATGACAAAGGAGGCAAGAATATACAATGGAGAAAAAATAATCTCTTTAACAAGTGGTTCCAGGAAAATTGGACATAGCCAGAATCCTCTTTGACATGATGTAAATTGCAGCAATTTTTTTTTTTTGGCTCCATCTTCTAGAGTAATGCAAACAAAAGCAAAAATAAACAAATGAGACCTCATTACACTTAAAATCTTTTGCACAGCAAAAGAAACCATACCTAAGAAAACAAAAGGAAACAAAACAAAAAGATACCTTAAAGAATGGGAGAAAACATTTACAAATGATGTGACCAACCAGGGCATAATTTCTAAAATATATGAACGGCTTATACAGCTCAATAGCAAAACACAAACAACCCAATTAAAAAATGGGCCGAAGATCTAAACAGACATTTCTCTAAAGACTTACAGGTGGCCAACAGGCACGTGAAAAGATGTTTAACAGCACTAATTATTAGAGAAATGCAAATCAAAGCTACAATGAAGTACCACCACTCACAGGTCAGAATGGCTAGCATCAAAAATTTACAAACAATAAATGCTGGAGAGGATGCGGAGAAAAGGGAATCTTCCCACACTGTTGGGGATGTAAATGGGTGCAGCCACTATGGAGAGCAGTATGAAGACTCCTTAAAAAACTAAAAATAGTGTTACCATATGATCCAGCAATCCCATTTCTCTGTATATATCTGGAAAAGGCAGAAACTCTAATTCAAAAAGACACGTGTACCCAATGTTCATTGCAGCACTATTCACAATAACCAAGATATGGAAGCAACCTAAATGTCCAGTGACAGATGAATGGATAAAGAAGATGTGGTTCATATATGCAATTGAAACCTGTGCGTGCATGCTAAGTCACTTCAGCCGTGTCTGACTCTTTACAAGCCCATGAACTGTGGCTACCTCGCTCCTCTGTCCACGGGATTTTTCAGGCAAGAATACTGAAGTGGGTTGTCATGCCCTCCTCCAGGGGATCTTCCCGACCCAAGGATTGAAGCTGCATCTCTTACATCTCCTGCATTGGTGGGCAGGTTCTTTACCACTAGTACCACCTGGGAAGCCTATGAAGTAGTACTCGGCCATAAAAAAGAATGAAATAATGCCATTTGCAGCAACATGGATGGACCTAGAGATTATCATACTGTTGCAGAAAGGAGAACTCCTTCCAGGGCCCAAGAATGGGCTCTTGTCTAACACTTGGAAATGAACTAGCCGAGGAGACACATGTGCTGACAAAACAAGATACTTTATTGGAGAGAGGCACTTGGACAGAGAGCAGCAGGGTAAGGGAAACCAGGAGAACTGCTCTGCTATGTGGCTTGCAGTCTCAAGTGTTATGGTGATGGGATTAGCTTCCGGGTTGTCTTTGGCCATTCATTATGACTCAGGGTCCTTCCAGGTGGTGCATGCATTGCTCAGCAAAGATGGATGCCAGCAAGAAGGATTCTGGGAGGTGGAAGGACATGTGGTATCTCCTTTTGACCTTGCCTGAATTCTTCTGGTTGGTGGTAGCTTATTAGTTCTCTGTTCCTCACCAAGACCTCCTGTTGTAAAGCAACTCATGCACATGGTTAGTATGGTTCCTGGCCAGGGTGGGTGGTTTCAGTCAGTGTGCTTCCCCTAACAATACTAAGTGAAGTAAGTCAGATAAAGACAAATATGATATCACTTACATGTGAAATCTAAAAAAGATGATGCAAAAGAACTTATTTAGAAAACAGAAATAGACTTGCAGACATAGAAAACAAACAAGGTTATTAAAAGGGAAAGCAGTGAGTGATAAATAGGGAATTTGGGATTAACACATATACAGTATATATATATAATGGATAAACAACAATGACCTACTGAATAGCACAGGGAACTTTTTTCAATATCTTATTAGAAAAACCTAGAATGGAAAAGAATCTGAAAAAGAATATGGTGTGTGTGTGTGTGTGTGTGTGTGTGTGTGTGTGTGTGTATGTATACAGGTGACTTCTCTCGTAGCTCAGTTGGTAAAGAAATCTGCCTGTAATGCAGGAGACCTGGGTTCGATTCCTGGGTAGGGAAGATCCCATGGAGAAGGAAATGGCAACCCACTCCAGTATTCTTGCCTGGCAAGTCCCATGGACAGAGGAGCCTGGTGGGCTACAGTCCATGGGTTCGAAAGAGCTGGACACAACTTAGCAGCTAAACCATCATGTATGAAAACATATATATATGCTGTTGTTTAGGTGCACAGTTATATCCACTCTTTTTTGCCACTCCATGGACTGTAGCCCTCCAGCCTCCTCTGTCCATTAGATTTCCCAGGCAAGAATACTGTAGTAGGTCGCCATTTCCTCCTCCATGGGATATTCTTGACTCAGGGATGGAACTGGCATCTCCTGCACTGGCAGGCAGATTCTGTACCTAACAAGCCCCTGGTAAGCCCACTTGCAATGATTAGATTTAGGTTAAACATTTTGGGCAGAAATTCTATATAAGTGATGCTGTCTACTTCTGCTATCATTCCTTAATCTCACAACTGTGACTCTGTGTTCATTTTCTTCTACCTTTATCCCTAATGCCATTTACTTCTTGCTTTCTTGGAGAAGAATCTCGTCTAGCCCTTCTCCTTTAGTAGTAGTACTCTTTTATCTTCCCTCTGAAGATACGTTTTTCAAACTGTGGGTGTTAAGTCACTAGTCTGTAGTGAAGTACACTTAGGGGATTGTAACTAGCAGTTTAAAGAACAAAATAGAATAGATTTAAAATGAAAGAAAAAATATCCGAATGCATGGCACATGGTAAGGGTTAACAACACTTTTATGAAAACTTTTATTTCTGTTATATATATAATTGTAAAATCACAATTTTTACTGGGGTTAATGGTCAAAAGAGTTTGGAAAGGCCTGCACTGGAATGTCATGTTGGGCAGAGGTCTAGGTTCTGTTGAAAGCACAGGTTTACAGATCCAATCTATGGCTGAACATCAAAGTCTTCAGTATTCTTCACTTATCTCTGACATCTATCTTTGGATTAATCTACTGACACACTTCCCTTTTCTTTTCTTTCTTCTCCTCTCTAAAAATTATGGACAATCCTGCTATCTCTCAGGGGTGCCATGGCAGGCCATGATTTAGTGTCTTTGAGATGTGAGGTAAATAATTATTATTGTTGTTGGGAATCTTGTATTTCTCTCTTCCACTGTTATTACTATGGTAGTCATAGTAGAAACAACAATGATAATGCTAATATCATTGTTAGCATTGATATCAATTAGCATGATTACCAATGATAATGATAATAATAATAATTCATGGAGCCTGATGTGAGTCAGGCTTTGGGGGGCAGAAGGACTGATGAGCACCCATAAGAAGACCTCTTAGGGGGCAGTGTTCAGTACATTCTGTGGGAGGAGACCTGAGGCTGGCCACACATGTTCTTAACCCAAAGGGCTCTGGTTCTCATGACATTGAAGGAACTTTGGTTGAAGTCTTTGAGTCTGTGACGGCCTTAAGCCTTGCTTTCTCTTGGACTCATATTCTTTATCTGTAATGAGTGGGATTGAATTAGACCATCTCTATGGTTCTCATCAACTTTACTCCCTGTGACACCTTTTACCAACAGATGAAGAATCTCTTGCTAACTGGGAAACTCTCTGGCAGCCAAGTTTTGAAGAGTAAGAGTAAAGGAGAGATCTGTTCTGAGACCTTGTCAAGATGGGGGAGGTGGTAGGGATGGAGGGGGTGAGTGGTGAAAACAGTGGCAGTTAAAGGGCATTAAGATGACAATTGGTGTCCCTGATAATTCAGCTGGTGAAGAATCCACCTGCAATGCAGGAGACCCAGACTCAATTCCTGGGTCAGGAAGATCCCCTGGAGAGGGATAGGCTACCCACTCCATTATTTCTGGGCTTCCCTTGTGGCTCAGCTGGTGAAGAATCCACCTGCAATGCAGGAGACCTGGGTTCAGTCCCTGGGTTGGGAAGATCCCCTGGAGAAGGGAAAAGCTACCCACTCCAGTATTCTGGCCTGGAGAATTCCATGGATGTATGAGGTCACAAAGAGTAGGACACAACTGAGCAACTTTCACTTTTTCATGACGACATAGTCTCCCAAGGAGTCCAGGGACAGGAGAGAAGCTTTAAGAGAGGATTCAGGGAGTTACTAAAGACTGACTTCATCTGCTATAAACACAGACTACTTTAGCTGCTGTAAACACCATGCAGGGCAAGTTTTAAAGATATACTTGAGTTCAACAAGAAGAGTATGCAGTAGATTTGACTGACTCTGGGTATGAATGAGTGTGTGTGTTGGGTGAGTCAAGTACTGGCCACATGAAAATGTCCATGAATGACTGTAAATACAATGGCAGTTTTCCTTTGGGGCTGCAAATAAATTTTACTGAGTCAGTAAGAAAAAAAGAAGAGTTTGCAAAAAGCCTAGATTAAGTTTCTCTTGCGGATGAAGTTTAGACATCTCAGGTCCAAGTGCATGGCAAGCACAAGCAGCTTATTCTTCTTCTGACCTCGGACCACTGTGAGTCACTGAATCCTGAAGAAATGGAAAGGTTGCCTTCAACATTTAAAAATAAAGTCTGCATGCTTACTTCTGTCATTACATCACCATAACTTAGACAGTACTGGGGAATGATTGTGGGCTGGGCAGGGAGGTTGCCATCCAGGAAGTCAGTACGGAGGTGAGTGAGAGGGGCTGAAGGAAGGAAGGCAGGGGCTGTCATCCACTGGGCTTTGGGGCCTCCAGTTGCTGCCTGTGGCTCCTGGCTAGGAACACAAGGTGAGGAGGCAGGATCTTCGGGTTCCAGCTAAACTCTTAGCAGACTTACAGGGTGGCCCCATCTGAGTACCGGATAGGGTGGGATACATTTATGCTCCCAACATGAGGTGATGTTGGTAATAATGAGACAGATAATCAGTGGGACTCTCTCTTCCCTGGTAGAGGCATGATGAGTTGCTTAGCAAGGGGCCAGGTGAGCACATTCTTGCTAGAAGGACAAGAGATGGGAAGAATGCCCTTGGTTCACCTAGGCTAGCCCAAGACAACTTCAAGCTACCCAGAGGGGAGTGGTACAACCCTCTCAGGAAGGAGGCACAGGGTGCAGTCCAAACTGTGCACAGGGATAAACAAGCTAAGATGTATTTGATAAGGAGATGTGATGAAGATATTACACCTCCTGGACAAACACACAAGGGTGCTGCTGCTGCTAACTCACTTCAGTGGTGTCCAACTCTATGCTACCCCATAGACGGCAGACCATCAGGCTCCCCCATCCCTGGGGTTCTCCAGGCAAGAACACTGGAGTGGGTTGCCATTTCCTTCTCCAATGCATGAAAATGAAAAGTGAAAGTGAAATCACTCAATCATGTCCAACCCTTAGCAACCCCATGGACTGCAGCCTACCAGGCTCCTCTGTCCATGGGATTTTCCAGACAAGAGTACTGGAGTGGGGGTGCCATTGCCTTCTCCACACGCAAGGGTGAGATGTCTGAATGTGGTGGTAGGGGGGAGGGTGGTGGAAAAGAGAAAGGAATTAGCTAGCAGGTATCCAAAGAGCTGCCTAGAATACAGACAGGTTGTCTGCACAGGAACTGTGGTATTGGAGAAGACTCTTGAGAGTCCCTTGAACAGCATGGAGATCCAACCGGTCCATCCTAAAGGAAATCAGTCCTGAATATTCATTGGAAGGACTGATGCTGAAGCTGAAACTCCAATACTTTGGCCACCTGATGCTAAGAACTGATTCATTTGAAAAGACCCTGATGCTGGGAAAGATTGAGGGTGGGAGGAGAAGGGGACGACAGAGGATGAGATAGTTGGATGGCATCACCGACTCAATGGACATGAGTTTGAGTAAGCTCCAGGAGTTGGTGATGGACAGGGAGGCATGGCATGCTGTAGTCCATGGTGCCGCAAAGAGTCAGACACAACTGAGTGACTGAACTGAACTGAAGTGAAGGTTTATATCTTTCCAGACATAACCAAAAAGGAAAAGGAGGACCTGCTAGTTCTAATAGGAGAAACTCTGAAAGGGACTTCCCTGGAGATCCAGTGCTAGGATCCTGAGCCTCCACTGCAGGGGGCTTGGATTAAATTCTTGGTCTGGGAACCAAGATCCTGCATGATGCATAGTGTAGCCAAAAAAAAAAAGAGAATCCTGGGGAAGAACTCTGATTGTCCTGGTTTGGGTACCAACTAAACCTTTGTCCAGTTGCTGTCATGAGGTGGCTTAGGCACTAAGATGGACTCAGCCTCATACATGTGTACCTGATGGTCAAGACTGCAGGTCTCTCATCAGATAAGATGTGGGAGAGGAGTTAATGGATAGTGTTTTTGAAAATAGCCACTAACATAAATAAACAAATTCAACACACTGTTATGAAAAACAAGATAACAATAATATACATACCATAGCTAGTTCAATAAAGATAATTAAAGTAAGTTATCAAAAAATGGACCTAAACTTAGGCAATAATGGAGAACTATAATTATTAAAATATTATGCAAAATGCCATGATAATATGTTTTAAAACCTTGATAAAATTCTTTTGTAGAATAATATAAATTATCAATATATGTTCAAGAAACTTCATGCATAGATGAGTTCTTTCCAATCTTCTAGGAAAAGAATTCTCATGATATATAAAGTGTTGGACAGCAGAGAATTTTATGATCTGAAGAGACAAGTAGAGAATGAAAGATTCCCCCACCAGCAAACAAACAAACAAAAAGGCCTTATAGAGTAGTGAATGAGCATGAATGCAAAAACTAAGGGGACTATTTCTGAATAAAATCTAGGAGTATATTATTTGATTATTTCAGGTTTTAAAGTTTCTATTTTTAATGAAAAATTGTGCATTACAGTAATTAAAATCATTTGAAAGTGAAAGTCACTCAACCGCGTCTGACTCTTGGGACCCTATGGACTATAGCCCACCAGTCTCCTCTGTCCATGGAATTCTCTAGGCGAGAACACTGGAGTGGATGGCCATTCCCTTCTCCAGGGATCGAACCCAGGTCTCCTGCATTGCACGTGGATTCTTTACTTTCTGAGCCACTAGGGAAGCCCCCAAATTTGAACAGCAACAAAATGGCACTCTGACTAAACTGCATTTTACAGCCTGCAGGACACTCTGGGCCACTTGCTTTTTTTTTTCCCACCAGCTTGCTTTTGATTTTAGATTTCTGTTTTCCCACCCAGCTTCTTCCTTTACCAACAACCAAGTTCTTTTCCTTCCCTGCAGGCAGACAGGCAGATGGGAGAGGCAGGCCCAAGCTTTTGTCAGTAGTTCTCCATTCTTTGATGCGAAAAGGGGCAGCACAGTCATTTAAACTTGCACCAACCTCTTTGCATCTACAGAGTTGAAAAGCTGAAGTAAAATAAAAAAGCAAGGCTTGTGGCGTGTACAGTGCACTTTGGTTACGACTCATCTGCTGGCTTCTCTTGTTCAAGTGTTTCTTTTGAAGGCAGTGGATTTTCCTGTTGTGTTTCTGTTTTCTTCCATTACTACTTGTCGAATTTCTCAATCTCAGTCATACTGGGTTTGTCAGACATGGTCCCTTGAGGAAGTGGAGTGAGGCTAGGGGAGTCCAGTCTGCAGTGGCCACAGCCAAGTGTAGGAGTATATTTAAAGAATAAAAGTTGTGTTCAAGTAAGGTTTGCTCGAGGAATGCTGATATAGTTCAGTATAAAAGATCTGTTAGTGTATATTGTTCATTTCATCACACCCACAGGTTAAAGGCAGCAAAAGTGATCAAATGATTATTTCACTTAGTTCAAATATAATCAAGTTGTGCTCACGCTTAAAACAATATCATGGCTTCCTAACACATTTAATGTTAGTCCAGTATATCAGGCCTGTATATCAGTACACAGTCAGGCCTCTCTCTATAGTCTTGTCCCACCCCATCTCACCCCCATCCCACCTTTCCTTGGTATGCTGTGATCAGCCCTATGGGCCTGTTTCCTTTTTCATTTGCACCAGCTTCCATCACATCACATTTGTAGGTGCTGTTCCCTCCACCCACAACACTCTTCCTTCTCCTTTAGGCTTAGTTAATGCCTTCTCTTTTTTCAGGTCTAAATATAGTCTTTGCTCCCTCAATACCTGTGACAGATTCATGTTGATGTATGGCAAAACCAATACAATACTGTAAAGTAATTAACCTCCAATTAAACTAAATAAATTTATATTTAAAAAATAAATAAATAAAAAGTATTAAAAAAAGGAAAGAAATCTTTCCTGGGCTTCTGGTGAGCCATGGTAAAGAATTCACCCATCAATGCAGGAGACACGGGTTCCATCCCTGATCTGGGAAAATCCCACTTGCTGTGGAGCCAGTTAACCCCTGCACCACTGCTACTGAGCTGGTGCTACAGAGCCCGGAAGCCACAACTATTGAAGCCCGTGTGCCCTAGAGCCTGTGATCCGCATCAAGAGAGAACACTACAATGAGAAGACCGTGCACTGCAACTAGGGAAAGAGGGAAAGGCCCGCTCAGAAGCAAAGGCCAAGTGCACCACATATATATGTGTGTGTGGGTGCATGTATATATGTGTGATGTGTGTGATATATGTATGTGTGCATGTGTATATATGTATGATATGTGTGTGCGCATGTGTATATATGTGTGATAGATATATGTGTGCACATGTGTATATATTTGTGATAGATATATGTATGCACATGTGTATATATGTGTGATAGATATATGTGTGCGCATGTGTATATATGTGTGATATGTATATATGTGTGATATGTGTGTGCATGTGTATATATGTGTGGTGTGTGTGTGCATGTGTATATATGTGTGGTATGTGTGTATATATGTGTGTGTGCCTGTGGATATATGTGTGTATATATGTGTGTGCGTGTGTGTGTGCATGTGGATATATGTGTGACATGTGTGTATATATGTGTGTGTGTGCCTGTGGATATATGTGTGATATGTGTGTTTGTATATGTATATATATAAATCTTTCCTTACCTCTCTAATCAGTGAAATCTTTCCTATTCTTGTGCTCTTCAAGCTGTAATATTTGAGATTCTGTTAAGATATATGTTAACATATAGATCCTGACTGGGGAGGCCTGGAGGGACTGGAGTTTCTATTTTCTAGTAAGCTTCCTGGTAAAGCCCTTACTGCTGGTACATGGACCATACACTGAGTGTTATGACCTTTTTCTTTCTCACACCAATTGTGATTGTACTTATATATTGATTGTGTGATTTTTTTTAAAGATGTATTTATTTTATTTATTTATTTTTGGCTATGTTGGCTCTTTCGTGTTGGACTTTCCAGATGGCTCAGTGGTAAAGAATCCACCTGTGACACAGGAGATGTGAGTTCAATCCCTGAGTTGGGAAGCTCCCCTGGGGGAGGGCATGGCAACCCACTCCAGGGTTATTGCTGGGGAAATCCCATGGACAGAGGAGTCAGGTGGGCGACATTCCATGGGGTCACAAAGAATTCAGCATGACTAGAGCAGCTGTGCATGCACACAAGGGAAGCAGTAGGAGCACATGGGACAGATAAAGCGTTTACATAAAGGGCCCTACCCACCAAAGAAAGAGACAACGCAAGAGGAAAGTGAGCATCTCACCACAGGAAAAAGAAATACACACGGTCAGTACACATGCTGTTCTGATTTGAATTGTAACAAAGAAGATACATTGAAGTCCCAACCCCTAGAACCTTGGATTCCTCCTTATCTGGAAATAGGGTCTCTTCAAAAGTAACCAGTTAACACAAGGTCATTAGGATGGATCCTAATTCAATAGGACTGTGCTAAGTCACTTCAGCTGAGTCCGACTGTTTGTGACCCTATGGACTGAGCCCAACAGGATCTTCCGTCCATGGGATTCTTCAAGCAAGAATACTCGAGTGGGTTGCTGTGACCTCCTCCAGGTTACCTTTCAGACCCAGGGACTGAACCTGCATCTCTTATGTCTCCTGCATTGGCAGGTACATTCCTTACCACTAGTGCCACCTGGGAAGCCCCACATATGACTGGTATCCTTATAAAAAGGAGAAATTTAGACAGAGACAGACATGCATAGTGAGAGGATCATGCAGAGACACAGCTCAAGTCTCCCAAGGAAGGCTCCCAGAAGCTGGGAGAGAGGCCCAGAACAGATCCTCCCCTAGAACCTTCAGAGAGTGGGCCCATGGCCACCAACACCTTGACTCTGGGCTTCCAGCCTCCATAACCTTGAAACAGTGCATTTCTATGGTTTTAACCCACCTAGTTCATCATAGTTTGTTACAATAGCCCTAGGAAACCAATGTACTGTGAAATAATATTCAGTTTCACCAGAAATTTAAGGAATCAAAAGAAAACAAAGCACTGTTTTTTACAACACTGTTCAACTCGTGAGGTGGCGGCAGGATAAAATCAACTATCAGTGAAGATGAAAGGGAAAAAGAAACGTTTATACAATAATAGTGGATGTAAAGGGTACAACTTATCCATAGCACAAGGAAGGCCATTTGGCAGTATATATAAAAACCATAAATACATGAAAACTTCTGGACCCAACAATTCTTCTAAAAAGAAAAACCTAAGGAAATAATCAGACGTGTTTGGAAAGATATGTGAACAAGGATGTTTAGCACTTATAATATTCCATATTTGGAAGCAACTAAATGTGTAAACATAGAAAACTGATTAATAACTAACAAATGTACTATATAATGGAGTACCCTGCAGACATAAAGAATGATGCCGAGGGAGTAGTTTCTATTGATGTGGAAAAATGCATATTTGATTGATTGAGTTACTTGAGAAGTCAAATAAGAAAATATTCTGTGCATAAAGATTTTATATTTATAAGAAACAGACAGATTTATATGCACAGAAGAAAGTTTGAAGGGTTACACAATAAAATGTGTTAAGGTTTGTTACCTGTGGTTGGTGAAATTATTTTCTTCTGTATGTTTACATTTTCTTCAACACATATGTCTGCCTTGGTTATATAAAAAATATTTCAAGTTAGAACACTCCACCATAATTAATGAGCAAGAGTTAGGACTCTTAGGGTTGCAAAGTGTGATGGTTTCTGCCATACATCAACGTGATTCAGCCATAGGTATACATATGTTCCTTCCCTCTTGAATCCCCATGCCTGCCTCCCCACCACACCCCTCCAGGTTGTCACAGATCTCTGACTTTGGGTTCCTTGCATCATACAGCAAACTTCCACTGGCTATTTATTTTACATATGGTAATATATATGTTTTAATGCTATTCTCTCAGATCATCCCACCCTCTCCTTCCCCTACTGTGTCCAAAAGTCTGTTCCTTCTGTCTGCGTCTCCTTTGCTGCCCTGTTAGCATGATCATCAGTACTGCCTTTCTAGGTTCGTATCCATGCGTTAATATATGATATTTGTCTTTCTCCTTCTGATTTACTTCACTCTGTATAATACGCGCTAGGTTCATCCACCTCATTAGAACCAACTCAAACGCATTCCTTTTCATAGCTGAATAATATTCCATATCAGCAATACTTAAAAAATTTTTTTTCTATCAGGCACCTTCCCTACAAAACCTTAAGGCCACATTACTGCTCAGATGTAGTAGGTGGACAAAAAGGCAGCCTGAGAAAGTTCTGGCCCCCAGCAGGGAACTGGTACTGTGGATTGGGTTTCCATCTCGATTTCATCTGTAGTCACAGCTCTGCCCAGATTGCCTTAATGACAGGCTCTTCTCACTTGGTTTTCTGAGCGACGTGTATCTTAGAGGTGGGAAGATACACAGAATGCTGTTCTAATTCCAGAGGATATGGCCCACCCTTGCTCAGTGCCTCCTTGCCTGGGACCTGCCTTAAGTGACATCTTTGTACCAACAATCTGATTATTGTAATGAGATTTTTTTTTTCTTCATATCTCCTGCAACTCAAAGAAAACACCCTCCTACTCAGTGTCTCCATCTGGTCTGCTCATATGAATCACTTTTAGGGTTAACAGAATTATCTCCCCTCTGTCTGTAGCTTTGGGAAAGCAGATATGTGCATGTGAGCTGGAGAACAGAGGACAGGTGGGGCACACTGGAGCTTTGATTTCTGTTCTCATGGGTTGCTGGAGAATGCAAAGTGCTTCTGTTAGAAGAAGCATCCTGGTAGTATTTAATCACGAGGATCTTCAGTTAATATCTCCATATATATGTATGTACCCACACATAGAGTATACAAGATGTTCTATAATTATCAGTTATTTTATTATCAAGGATGATTCTGGCTGACTTTTAGCTTTGATTCTGTTGAACACAATGAAGTGGAACAGAAAAGATTAAGGACAGACATTGGAATAGCTTTTGCTCTTAAGGAGAGATTTGTGACAAGAGCTTAAGCCTCCCAATCAGTGGAGCAGATCCTGCCTCGTCTTCTTTGCTGCTTACAGACCACGGCAGGGAGAAGTGACTCCTGGTATGTGCCAGGCACATCAATAACCACTTTGGTTCCTAAGCACAAGATTGCCTGACCTCACCGTGTGACTTTTAGGACCCCAAAACATATTTGATGAAACTTGTTGTTCAGTCGGAAAGTTGTGTCTGACTCTTTGTGACCCTATGGACTGCAGCACACCAGGCTTCCCCATCCTTCTCTATCTCCTGGAGTTTGCTCAAACTCATGTCCACTGAGTCGGTGGTGCTATCTCACCATCTCATCCTCTGTCATCCCCTCCTCCTCTTGCCCTCAATCCTTTCCAGCATCAGGGCCTTTTCCATTGAGTTGGCTTTTCACATCAGGTGGCTGAAGGATTGGAGCTTCAGCATCAGTCCTAAAGAATCAGTTAATAAAGAAATTTCCCTCAAATTTACAAGTTTTATAACAGTTTGAGGTATACTGACACATTTGCAGAGTTTTTTTTGAAGGCAGAAACAGGTGAAATAGTGTTTTTCTTTCTACTTTTCAGTATATCCCCAAATTTTCTTTAAGAACAATGCATAACTTCTATAACTGTGAACATCATGAGAAAAAAGAGAGCCCTGAACCCAAAAGCTCCTGGGGCTGACAGCTGAGGTCCTCATGTCTGAGCTTCTGCCCCATGTGGAGACCTTTACCACGAGCAGGTTGCCCTGCCCTGGGTCAAGTCACAGCCGAAGAGGTGGCAGGTCACAGACCTCCCTGACCCCACAGCCCTTCATTCAAGGATGGGCAGCTGCTCTTCTGCCCCTTGGCCCCCTCCTCTTTTTCCAATACAAGCAGGAGTGTGGGCCTTTGAACCTTCCCTTTAGCTCTACCCACCCCCAGCTCCATCCCTCAATGGCAGATGGAGAAAGCGGGGCAGTCAGTCAAACTCATATACGGCCTAGTCATCCGGAGTTGAGGCCCAGGGATCTCACTGTTTTTCAGCCCAAATCTGCTAATATTTGGAGGTGGGGATCAATTTTTTCACACCAGAAACAAATTGCTCTCTGAGCCTTGCAAACCCACCCTGAAATCTGGATCATACCCATCTATCCAAGTACAAACAGTCCACCCAATGTTTCTCCAACTGGGGAACTGCTGGGGGCCTCAGTGTATTCTCAGAGTTTGTGCATCCTGTACAAGTTTTTAATATTTTCATTTTATTGGTACTCTTAGATAAAATAATGTAAATATATAAAATATTTAAAGCTATTTATATAAACTGTAAAGTAATGCTTTCTATTGTCCAGCTGAGCAAATTGTGACTAGATTCTTCTGTGTAACTTCAGGCTTCATGTTTTCATGTTTGCATCTTTGATTGCTGTCACATCGGCTCCAAAGTGATTCCCCAAAGTGATAATTTTTTAAATTTATAAATTGAAGTATTGGAACTTACCTGGCGGTCCTGGGACTCCACACTCCCAATACAGGAGGTTCAGGTTCAATCCTTGGTCAAGGAACTTGGTCCCACATGCTGAAGCTAAGACTCGGCATAACCAAATAA
Organism: Madoqua kirkii; assembly: GCA_006408675.1. Taxonomy (NCBI): domain Eukaryota; kingdom Metazoa; phylum Chordata; class Mammalia; order Artiodactyla; family Bovidae; genus Madoqua; species Madoqua kirkii. Next base: position 13,356 of record SJYC01146759.1, on the reverse strand, counting down.
ATACTTAAAAAGAAGAAATGGAAGTATTTTCTCTAATCATAGCCTTGAATTGGCTAGTGGGAAAATTTTCAAAATCAGTTTCAGGCCTGGAACTTCCCTCAAAAGAAGTCTGTGCATTTCTCAGATGTGAACATAACTGCCCTAGGTGGTTCTGCCCAAGCCCACTCCCTCTGCTGGGGACTCCCCTTTCCTGTGCTCACCTTGATGCCTCTCAGCTGTCCCCTGCTTCCTAGGCTTCTCTCGTTGTGCCCCCCTAATTAATTAAGGGTTCAGCTGGAACCCTCATGAACACCTGACTCAGTTGTGGGCTTTGCTGTGCATGAGTGAGGACCTTGGGCCAGATCTGTGTGTCCAGGACGAACAGAGGGGCCAGAGCCTCTCCCAAGCAGGCATTACGGTTTTCATGTGTACCTTAGGTCTCAGCAGCAGGGGTCACTGAACGAAAGGTTGTAACCACGTGGCAGCTTTTCAACCAGCCTCCTGGTGTGAGTAACAGGGGAAATCAGGCAGCTTAGCACCAGTTGTTTATCCCATGGGGTCTGTTTAACTATTGCACAGGAGAGCTGAATGGATTTGACCTCATCGCAGCTTCTGCTAGCATCATCACTCACTCCCCAAGTTTTGCTGAGACTAAGGACACAGATTAGACCCACCCAACTAGACTGCAAGTTATTTATAAACTCACTCAATTGTTATACATAGTAAGAAAATAATAAAATCTCAAAATAAGGCCCAAAGATAAGATCTATGTTTTAAATACTTAACACGTTGCAAGTTCCAGCAATAGCTCCAGCTCTTCTCACCCTCCCGGGGACTCCGAGTAGCCTGCCAGTCTGTGTGGGCCCCCAAGTCCCCTCAAGGTCAGGGAGGTGATCGTACACTTAGCATGCCTATGAATCTTCTCCAAATCTTTTTTCCTCCTAAGATTGTGAAACAAAACCTTTACCATCCTGGCCAGGTCATTTACTCTTCTGGGACTCAGCCTATCCATCTGAAAATGGGGCTGGATCCATGTTTCTAAATTTTTCTTCTATGAAGGATTCTGAAATCCTAAAACCAACCAAACTCTCCAAATAATACAGATGGCATTTTTTCCTTAAACATATTTAAAAACATGTAATAAAATAGGGACACACACATATGGTATTGATTATTATGTAATAAACTGTCTTTAAGGGATGGCAAGCCCAGCCTAGGCACACAGGGTGGAGACGTGCTGCACAGATGAGCAGTGATTATGATGGTGATGGTGGGGTCCAGACCCACTGTCCATGTGATGATCACTGCTCCATGCGAGGCTTTCTGTGTTATAATCATTGCCCAGTTTTATCATGGTTTGTGCTTTTTGTTCTTCATGCAATAAAAATAGCTGCGTTTTTCTTAGTATGTTCACTCCAACATATGAATATACTTGGGATCATTTTGTGTAGCATTTAACTCCCCTGTGAGACTGTTTTGGCTGCTTAGTTGAATCCAAGTGATTCCACTCACATTCTGTCAACAGATGATTTTTTAAAAAATTACTTGTCAAATTTCTTAAGAAAGCACTCTGGTTGTAAGATCTGTTTATTTCCTTTTAGACCAGGGAGCCTATATTTATGTGGATATAATTCAGGGAATGAAAGAAGAAAAAATGTTCAGAGGCCCCATTCAGTAGGAACTTAGGGATCTACCAATCAAAGTAAAGTGTGTGCATGTGTGTGTACACCTGGGTGCACAGTGTGTGTGAAGGAAAAACACTCAGGAACAGGAAGACTTGAAGTAACTGGAGTTGACAGGGGCTACTCCCAGAGCTTGTCAGGAAACACCTTACCGAAGGGCCTGCTTCCAAGGCCACCTGAACACAGACAGAGAGACAAACACAAGCATACAGACACGAACAGAAACATACTCAGAAACACACACACTCAGACAGAACTAGAGAAACACACGCAGACATTCTTTTATAAGAAGGTTTTAGTCAGGTGCAGGCATGAGAGGAGACAGAGGAGGGGCTCAGCAAAGCAAAGCTGATTGCACTCACGAGTCCTGGAGACACAGGGTGTTGTGCAAGGCCACAGGGAGAGAGACACCAGGACTGTGAGGAGGCAGGAGTGAGGGGAGCCCTTAAGCCATGGGTTTTTTCGAGGCTTCCACAGAAACAGCAAGGCAAGGCAGGGTGAGCATTTTAGAACTGATCAGTTTGAATAGTTTCAGTGGGCTTTAAGTTTGCTTCCAAGTCACTCGAGCAGGCTGGGCACCCCTATCAAACTCATAAGACCTGGTCATCCAGAAGTGAGCTCCAGGGAACCCTTTGCTGGTTTATCAACGCAAATCTGCACTTACTCAGTGCAGGGGATGGACGATTTGGAGGATACTTGGCCCAGAGGATTAAGGCATAGGAATATTGCCTCCAGGTCAAGGAGATGTGACCTGGCTCCAGAATGTTTAGTTTGCATCCTGGCTGGATCCTTTGCTATCCTCAGATATGCAGATTAACACTACCCTTATGGCATAAAACGAAGAGGAACTAAAGAGCCTCTTGATGAAGGTGAAAGAGGAGAGTGAGAAAAAAACTAAGATCATGGCATCCAGTCCCATCATTTCATGGCAAATAGATGGAGAAACAATGGAAACAGTGACAGACTATTTTCCTTGGGCTCCAAAATCACTGTGGACAGTGACTGCAACCATGCAATGAAAAGACACTTGCTTCTTGGAAGAAAAGCTATGGCAAACCTAGACAGTGTATTGCAAAGCAAAGACAGTACTTTGCCAACAAAGGTCCATCTAGTTAAAGCTATGGTTTTTCCAGTAGTATGTACGGATGTGAAAGCTGGACCTGAAGAAGGCTGAGTATCGAAGAATTGCTGCTTTCAAACTGTGATGTTGGAGAAGACTCTTGAGAATCCCTTGGACTGCAAGGAGATCCAACCAGTCCATCCTAAAGGAAATCAGTCCTGAATATTCATTGGAAGGACTGATGCTGAAGCTAAAGCTCCAGTACTTTGTCCATCTGATGTGAAGAGCCAACTCATTAGAAAAGAACCTGATGCTGGGAAGGACTGAAGACAGAAGGAAAAGGGGCCAACAGAGGATCAGATGGTTGGATGGCATCATTGACTCAATGGACATGAGTTTGAGTAAACTCAGGTAGATGGTGAAGGACAGGGAAGTCTGACGTGCTGCAGTTGATGGGGTCACAGAGTCAGACACAACTTAGCAACTGAACAACAATGAAGGGAGGGGCTGTCTCTCCTCAGCAGGAAAGGTTTTTTAGGATGTCAAAATATAATAATATACAGAAAATGATATAATATAATTTAATATATGCATATAAAACAGACATGCACTCAGACAGACGCAGACATACACAAAGATACACAGTACTCCTCATCAATGCAATCTCTTTTCAGAAATGTGGAGGTGCTCCAGCCATGCCCTCTCTTCAAAAGAGTCCTGGATGAAGTTTCTTAATAATTGGGGCTATTTCCAGTTACATCCATGGTGCAATGAAGCCACTCAGTGTTCTGACCAGCTAAAGGCCTTTGCATGATAGAGTTAGCCTTCACTTTCTAGGGGAGTTTGAATCCCAAATTTGAAGTCTTTTCTGAGATTCAGTAGATCTCAAACTTTAGTCTCTGTTGGTTCTCTGGGAAGCTGGGCCTTGGGCTCCATGCCTCTGATACTGAAGGATTGAAGAGAGAGCCAAGGATCTTACATTTTTATGAAACCTCAAATTCTGATGCAGGAATTTCATGGAAAACCATGCCATCAAACTGTCTCAGAAATTTCATTAATACAACAAAGTATTTACTAAGGAAATCAAAGTACTGAGTGTTATAGTAAAAATATACAAGAACCACCTAGAATGCCTCTTTCCTAGGAATCACCTTCTTTATTGTTCTTATAAGCAGAAGGTACTTCTAATCCTCTTTCTAGGCTAGACGATAAAGCCAAACGGGCCCGTCTATAACATATTGGCAAGGTACTAGATTCCCCAGTTTCCTGGACTCATAGCAATGATTTTGGCCCCAGAGGGCTTTGGTAACTTCTGGAATTGCAATAATAGTTTAGCTTCTCAAAATTTAATAAGTTATATTATTCAGGGAGCAAATACAGTTAATTTCTTGATCTAGTATAACATATACAAACACACATTTTTTTGAAAAAGTTTCTTGAGAGTTCTTATACCCTTATTAATTTATATTCATTCCATTCTGTTCTGTTCTACTTAGTTTAAAAAAAAAAAATACTGGTCATGCTATACTAGATTGAATTCATGACCCACTATTCTAGTTATCTCTAACTGCATAACACAGTCCCCTAAACACCATGTCTAAAAATAGCAAACATCATTTTATTATCTCCCAAGTGTTCTGTGGGGCAGGAATTTGAGAAGGGCTCAGGGTGGTTGCTATTAAGTCTGTAAGTGGTTGTGAGTGGCTGGGGCTGGCATGGTGTGGGCCTGAATCACTGCCTTTCATGTAGTCTCTCCATGTGGTCTCCCTGCGTGGGCTAGTTTGTGCTTCCTCACAGCATGGCAGCCTGAGGGTACTTGAATTGGCTGCATATGGCTAAGGGCTCTAAAGCTGAAAACAAGAAAAATGGTAGCCTAGCCTTGAAAGTCATCTAGCATGACTTCCTCCATAATCACAATAGAATATATTGATATTCTTCTCCAATAGAAGAATATATAACATAAGCACCACCTCTTTTAAAAAATATATTTATATATGCATTGGGACTTAGTTGCAGTGCAAGGGCTCAGTAATTGCAGTGTGCTTAGTTACCGCACCACGTGTGGGGTTTTAGTTCCCTGACCAGGGATAGAACCTGCATCCCTTGAATTGGAAAGCAGATTTTTAACTACTGGACCACCAGGGAAGTCCCTAAATCCATCACGATGGAGTTTGGTGTTGAGTGGAGTGCCATATTGTAGGCAGAGTGGTTGAGATGGGAGATGCTGCCATCTGCGGAAAACGCAATCTCCCACACCCTCTTAGAGGGTACCATTGCAGTTTGGACAATCGTCCTCTAGAGGGCACTCTTGTGACATGACACTGGCTCCATTTCACTATGAGGCATTGGGTGGAGAGACGGGTGGGGTGATGGAAAGAGAGAAAAAGGAATTTGGGTGTTGGCTAAGGTGGAGCAGCTCATCCTTTCTGAATTGTCCTCTAGAGGGCACTCTTGTGATATGACACTGGCTCCATTTCACTATGAGGCATTGGGTGGAGAGACGGGTGGGGTGATGGAAAGAGAGAAAAAGGAATTTGGGTGTTGGCTAAGGTGGAGCAGCTCATCCTTTCTGAATTGGTCATTCTTTCTGCTGCGTAGAGCATGCTGGCAGGGATGTGTGTATGTGTGTGTGTGGTCATGTGGCAATTGTAGGGCGAGGAGGGCTGGCGAGAAACTTTAGGGCTTTATGCCTCTGTGCGCTCCCCATTCCCCACCCCTTTGCCTAGCAGAAGGCCCTGTACAGGGATCTGCTGTGACAGCTAGGCATAAAGTGCCTGTGGGTCACCAGGCAGAAGTAAGCTTTCCCACGTTTTGGGAAAAGAGAATGCCATCCGTAGCACCTCCATGGAACCTGCAGTTCCCAATAAACTGTGGCTGGCTCCATGCCTGCGGTGCTCAGAGTCTGGAATGGTGGTTGCTTGGGAGAATATTGAAGATGAGTTAGTAAGTGAGCCTGTCCAGGAAGTATGTATACAGTGAGAAGAGACTAAGAAGGTGACCTGTAGCCTGATGTAGGAGGAAACCTGGTGAGAATGGTGGCGGGGCTGGGATAGAGTTTTCAGGAAGATGGAGTGGGCCTGAGGGTCAAGTATGGCAGCAAAATCAAGACTGAAGACACCATCAGATTTGGCAACATGGAGGTTGTTGGACTTTTATGATGATGTTTCGGGGAAGCCAGCTGGGCAGGGTATTACAGGAGTTTAGTAGTGATGGGAGGAAGGAGTAAAAGGGTGGAAGCTGGAGAGGGGGACAGGTCTAAGAACTGTTTTTAAAAAATCTTGGCCACGACTAAACACGTGTATAGAGAAGGGAAGGAAAGGAGACAGGGGAAGGGAAACCAGACTAAAGAGGAGTAAATGATGCACCCTGGTCCAGAGAGGAGTGGAGTCTAATGCCCAGACCGAGCAATGAGGCTTGGAAAGCGGCCAATTTTTAAGGAACTTGAAACAAAGAAGAGATTGAGGTTTAGGGAGAAGGGGTGATGAGCTGAGCTAGTTCAAGTTGCCTCTGCTTCCAGAGTGAGAAGTGAGAAGGGGTAAATGGCTTGAGAAGAATTCATCACCCTGTTGGGGAGGAATGAAAATTCTGTTTAGTTTCAGCTCACACATATTTAGGACCTATTCTGTATAAAGTGTTTTCAATGAAATTACTTTATCCTTTTCCAACAGTGTGTGAAATAGAAAGTATCCCTGTTTGCAGGTTCAAACCTCTTCCTTAGTCGGACACAACTTCACTTTCACTTTTCATTTTCATGCACTGGGGAAGGAAATGGCAACCCACTCCGGTGTTCTTGCCTGGAGAATCCCAGGGACAGGGGAGCCTGGTGGGCTGCCGCTTGTGGGGTCGCACAGAGTCGGACACAACTGAAGCGACCTCTTCCTTGGTGAGTTTCTTGCTTCATCTAAGCATGAAAGGAGTATGGCCATGAGGAAAAGAAGGGTGTGCTGGTTCTAGGTCAGTCCTGGAGCTCAGAGAACAAACCGTAGTCTTAAGTCATTTTCTAGTGTTCTCTTTCCTTGATTTTCTTCCTTTTTTCTTCCTCCTCTCTCCTCCTCAGGTTGCTTTCAGGAATTTCAAAGTCGTCTGTGTCTGAAGACTAGTTTGCCCGCTAAGAGCATCCTTTTTAATAAAATAACCAACAACTGTGGAGTATTCCATAGCTTTTACTATATATTTACATGTGGGGGGTGTGTATGTGTATGGGTGTCTGTGGTGGGGGTGGATTTTGGTGGCCTCTCTTATCTGATCCAGGAGCACCAAGCTTAGATCCAGCTCAGCTCTTCCTTGCCTTCCTCAGGACAAGCAACTGAAAGAGCTCTGTGAACCGAAAAATACCAGCCTACAGATGTCCCTGCCTGTAAAGAATACCCAACCAACCCTAGGGCCAAAGGATAAGGACAAGAAGCAGAGGACTACTTAGTGATTTCTGCTTTGCTCACCTCAGTCAATGGGGCTCTGCTTTAGGAGTAGAGAGCTAAATGTTGAATGGGACTGTCTGGGCCATAGGCTGGCTGGCAGTGGCTGCCTCTCTCCATTGAAGGCTATGCTCTTGGACAGTTCTTTTTCGTATCTGCAAGTCTCTTTGGGTTACAGTGACCATTCCCCCCATTCTTCTCCAATTCTAGAGATAGTAAGAGCTCCCCACGATTGCTTCACAGAATACAATGCAGGATTGTTGCTTTCCCTTAAGCTTGTCCATGTTGCTGTAACTCAACACTTTTATCTCAGTCAGTTCAGTTCAGTCACTCAGTAGTGTTAGACTCTTCACAGCCCCATGGACTGCAGCACACCAGGCTTCCTTGTCCATCACCAACTCCTGGAGCTTGCTCAAACTCATGTCCATCGAGTCGGTGATGCCATCCAACCATCTCATCCTTTATTGTTTCCTTTTCCTCCTGCCTTCAATCTTTCCCAGCATCAGAGTCTTTTCCAATGAGTCAGTACTTTGCATCATGTAGACAAAGTATTGGAGTTTCAGCTTTAGTATCAGTCCATCCAATGAATGTTCAGGGCTGATTTCCTTTTGGATTGACTGGTTGAATCTCCTTGCAGTCCAAGGGACTCTCAAGAGTCTTCTCCAATACCACAGTTCAGAAACATCAATTCTTTGATTCTCAGCTTTCTTCACAGTCCAACTCTCACACCACTGGAAAAACCATAGCTTTGACCAGACGGACATTTGTCAGCAAAGTAATGTCTCTGCTTTTTAATACGCTGTCTAGGTTTGTCATAGCTTTTCTTCCAAGGAGCAAGCGTCTTTTAATTTCATGGTTTCAGTCACCAACTGCAGTGATTTTGGAGCCTAAAGTAGAGGCCCATTGATTGAGGTGAGCAAAGCAGAAAACAAAGCCTCTTGATCTCATTCTCCTCAATTAACTCGCTGCTGGGTGTGCCCTTTCTTTTCACCTCACTCTGTCTCGAGTCCTTTGTGCCCTGGTTGTAGTTTTATGAACGTCTTGCCCAGCTTTAGGAGTCCCAGTGGACCTTTCAGATGTTGCTTCCCTGAGGCCCTTCCCCGGGGAACTTGGGGCTGTGAGGGTAGAAGAAGGAGGCTTTGTAAGCAATCATGCAGGCCCCTCATTCTCTCTCCTCTCTTCCATTTCCCCCACAGGCCCTAAAACCCTTAAGAAGCGCAAGGATGCTCTGGAATGAACAGATGGTGGATAGCTCTTCTAATCTGCTCAGAGGGCTCAAGGCCCTTTAGAACAGGAATCAGAATAGGATAATGCCTGGGACCTGGCCTTTTGTTACCAAGACTGTTTCCCCAGAACCAAACCCCGGCCCCTCTCTTGAATAGAAAACAATTGCTCTTACCTAAGTTTCAAGAATAAGCTGCAAATAGAAAAAAGAACAAAATCTGCTTAGAACCAACTAGGCCCAAGATACCAGAAGACTTGACTTCCAGCAGACCTTGAACCTCACTACACACTCACTGTAATATTTTAGCATGCTAAATGACCCACCACTGCCATGACAGTTGATAATTGCCATGACAACAACCGGAGAAGCCTATACCAAGACTGAAAAGAGTTGCATCAGTTCTGGATTCAAACCGCACCCCTGTTATCAGATCAATCATGAATATTTATTCCTCCCACCCTTTCCAATTCCGTCCCCTTTACCTCAACCCTTCTATGTATTCGGTGTCTCCACCCAAACTGGGTTGAGAAGTTGATTTCTGAACTAGGTGCCCACTTCTCCATGCTTTGGCCATTGAATAAAGCTTGTATTGTTCCAGTCTCAGCACTGGTTTTGTTATTGGCTATGAATCTGACCAGGAAAAGAACTTCCTGGGTTGGGACAAGAGGTCGTGGGCCAGGCCAGGACCCAGACATGGGTCTGGTTGACCAATTCAGTAACAACTTTATCCACTGCCTCCATCCCGCTGCTCTTTCCTCTTAGTGGAGGTTCCAGACTTCTTATACCACAGGGTGTGTAGAGGCAGTGAGGTCTGCTTGGAAGAAGATTGAGAAGACTTAGGTTCAGCTTTCCTTGAAACTGCCACTGCAGGGCTTTGCTGGAGACTCGGCATTTTATGAGGCTTGTAGGGAACAGTAGTGAGAATGGGGTGTTGATGAGATTTTAGAGGGAAGGTTTGAGCCTTGCTCACTCACTCCTTAGCCCTGCCACTTGCTCCCCTTTTGCAAGAAACTGGTGATGCCAGTTCCCAAATAAAAAATTATAAATTTAATGTAATTTAAGTTGTAGGGAATCAAATCTTGCCACTCTAAAATGTCTCTTTTGCATGCAGATTATTTCGAGTTGGAAACAATCAAGGCCCAAAAGACTCACAAAAAAGCTTTGGCCTTCTCCCTAACTGTCTAAAAGAATGCAGACAGAGAATATATCCCAAGAAAAAAGTTATCACCACAGATAACTATAGTATGAAATAGGTGCATAGATAGAGAAATGCAGGAGACGCAAGAGATATGGGTTTGATCCCTGGGTTGGGAAGATCCCCTGCAGAAGGAAATGGCAACCCACTCCAGTATGTTTGCCTGGGAAATGCCATGGACAGAGGAGACTGGTGGGCTACCATCCATAGAGGGGCAAAGAATCAGACACAACCAAGCACATATGTATGCATGTGCACAGGGAGGAACCTAGCAAAGTCTCTTTGTGAAAATTCCTCTCTGTGCCCCACTGTCTCTGCGTGGCCCAGCAAACATTTATTTACCAAACATTTGCTTGTCTATCTCTATGTCAATGGCCCTCCTCCCCTTTAAGTCCCAAATCACTACCCTCAATATTCTCTTTTGTCTTTAGCTGAAGGGAGTATTTAAATTAAGGTTTCAGCCATTTTGGCTTGTTACTCAGTTTTTCTGGGCCTCTTCCATGTGTACATGTTATTAAGTTTTTGTGTGATTTCCTCCTATTAATCTGCCTCTTGTCAATTTAATTCTTAGACCAGCCAGAATAACCTAGAGGGTAAAGGAAAATGTCTTCCTTCCTGACAAGGTGAAACTTTGAGAAGGATTTTGATGGAATTTAACAAAACTAATATTAAAGGTGTCACCTACAAACTGACACCATAGTCACTTGCGATCTACCTCTACAGGGATTAAATCATGTGCTTCTGCAGCTGCTGATTTTTAGCGCCCGTTGAAAGGAGTTCAGGGTGCAGAGCAGAAATGAGACACTCTGTGCTTGAGGTCAGAGGTGGGGTAGGGGAATGGGAGTGGGGTGGAGGGGGTGGAAAGGGGTTGGGGTTGGGAAGGAGAAGGGAACTGACAAAACAGGTCTTCTGATAGTTAGATATTTTCAGGAGCTGATTTTTTAAAAAACTTTTTATTTCAGAAACATTAAGATTATGTTACACAGAACTGCTTATAAGCATCTTGGTTAGTCCTCTTGAATTGAATCTGTGTCTCCTGCTTTGGTAGGCAGATTTGTATCCTCTGCACCACCAGGGGAATCCCAGGAGCTGATTTTATGAGTCCAATTCTTGTTTGTATGTCCTCAAAGTACTAAAATCCTTCATAGTGATGACTGCTCCTTATGACTAGCAGCTGCTGCTGCTACTAAGTCGCTTCAGTTGTGTCCAACTCTGTGTGATCCCATAGACAGCAGCCCACCAGGTTCCCCTGTCCCTGGGGTTCTCCAGGCAAGAACACTGGAGTGGGTTGCCATTTCCTTCTCCAATGCATGAAAGTGAAAAGTGAAAGTGAAGTCGTGTCCAACTCTTAGTGACTCCATGGACTGCAGCCTACCAGGCTCCTCCGTCCATGGGATTCTCCAGGCAAGATTCATCCATGGAGTGGATGACTAGCAGAAACCTACCTAAAAGAATATATGCTTGATTGCCTATATCTCCCCTTCACCAAAATCTCATATATACTGCCTCCCCACAACTGCTCCTTGACTCTTTGGAGCAGTTTCTCAGAGTTATCTGAAATGCAGTCCTCATTTTGCCCCAAATACATTTAACTTGCAATTCTCATATTGTGCTTTTTTTATTTTATTTTTTTTTTTAGTCAACACAAAAAGGGTAAAGGGTCAAGAAGAGCTAAGACAATTTTAAAGAATGTGTTGAGAGAATTTTCCTTTAAGTTATTAAGACATCATAAAACTGTAGATGTTACAACTGAATCTTGCAGAGGGATGAATTTCTGAGATCTCCATTTGTATATGGGAACTTGAATTTAATGGCAGAGGCACTGTGGGTTATAGGGAGAGGTAAACTATTCAATAAATATGCTGGGACCAGTGGTTCTCTGTGAGAAAAATAAAACCCTCACCTCACATCATACACAAAAGAAGTCTCAGATTAAAGGCCAACTGTGGAAGAAAAGCATTAAAACAAACATTATTTTTATGGAGTAGAGATAGATTTCAGAAACAAAACAAAAAGCTCCTATGAACTATGGAGGAAAACTGTGTTGTTGCTGTGCCCAGCTCTTTGCAACCCTGTGGACTATGGTCTGCCAGGGTCCTCCATCCATGGGATTTCCTAGGCAAGAACACCAGAGTGAGTTGCCATTTCCTTCTCCAAGGGATTTGCAACTCCCACGTTGGTTGGTGGATTCTTTACCACTGAGTCACCAGGAAAGCCTATAAAGGAAAATTAGACAACATTAAAATTCAGTCAGTTGAGTTCAGTTGTTCAGTTGTGTCTGGCTCTTTGTGACCCCATGGACTGCAACCCACCAGTTTTCCGTGTCCATCACCAACTCCCAGAGCTTGCTTAAACTTGTGTCCATCAAGTCAGCAATGCCATCCAACCATCTCATCCTCTGTTGCCATAAAAATTAAAACCTTGCAAATACTAAAACACATCATAACCAAAGTGAAAAAGCAAGCTAATAGACTGAGTGAAGATATCTGCCATGTATATAATAATTAGTACCCAGAATATATACCAAGAAATAAAAAACTAAGAACCCAGTAGAAAATTGTTGTTTGGATAAAAATCAGTGACTTACAGAGAAAGAACTGAGTATTCATAAACCAGTGGATAGATGCCCAACTGGTAATCAGAGAAATGCCACTAAAACAAGACAAGATTCTATAATGGTCATGCTGGAAAAGAAAAAAATAATCAATTCTGATAGGCTGAGAGCTGGAGAGCAGCTGGTAAATGGGAACTCTCCCACATTGCTGGTAGGAATGTAGTGTTTCAACTGTTTTGAAGAACAATTGGTCAAAGTCTTGGGGAAGATGAATATATGACTTATGATCCAGCAATTTCACCCTAGTGTATCCTCCAGAAAAACTCACAGTAGTGCACAAGTCAGTGTGAGTAAAAATGGCCACTGTAGTTCCTTTGCTAAGGGAAAAACTGGAAACAACCTAAATGACCTTCAGTAGGTGCAGGCTACTTTTTTGTTTTGTTATTAATCTCTCTTTCTCTCTGGATCTGGTGGGGTGAATGTGGTAGAGGGGCTCAGGACTGGGATCAACACGGCAAGAAGCACAAGTAGGGCCAGTGCCTCTATGAAAAACAGGCACAGAAGCCTCTGAAGCTGGTTCTAAAAGTAGGAGGAAACAAGGCCACCAGCAGGTCAGCACACAAAAGCATATCGGCTTTATTAAGTGAGATATAATTCACATACCATTGAACTCACCTGTCTAAAGTATTCACAAGCTGGAAACAAGATTGTTGGGAGAAATACCAAAAACCTAACATATACGGATGACACCACCCTTATGGCAGAAAGTGAAGAGGAACTGAAGAGCTTCTGAATGAAAGTGAAAGAAGAGAGTGAAAAAGCTGGCTTAAAACAATATTCAGAAAACTAAAATCATGGCATCCAGTGCCATCACTTCATGGCAAATAGATGGGGAAACAATGGAAACAGTGACAGACTTTATTTTCTTGGGCTCCAAAATCACTGCAGATGGTGACTGCAGCCATGAAATTAAAAGATGCTTGCTCCTTGGAAGCAACCTAGACAGCAACCTATGACCAACCTAGACAGCATATGGCAAAACCAATACAGTATTGTAAAGTAAAATAAAGTAAAAATAATAATAATAAACACACACAAAATAAAAATAAAAAGCAGAGACATTGCTTTGCCAACAAAGGTCTGTCTAGTCAACCCTTTGGTTTTTTCCAGTAGTCATGTATGGATGTGAGAGTTGTTCAGTTCAGTTCAGTTCAGTTCAGTTCAGTTCAGTCGCTCAGTCGTGTCC
>SJYC01146756.1:0-92490 GCA_006408675.1 Madoqua kirkii | reverse complement strand
GAAACTTTGGCCATCTCATGCAAAGAGCTGACTTATTGGATAAGACTCTGATGCTGGGAGGGATTGGGAGCAGGAGAAGGGGATGACAGAGGATGAGATGGCTGGATGGCATCACTGACTCAATGCACATGAGTTTGGGCAAACTCTGGGAGTTGGTGATGGACAGGGAGGCCTGGCGTGCTGCAATTCATGGGGTCACAAAGAGTTGGACACAACTAAGTGACTGAACTGAACTGAACTGAACTGACTGCCCTATTTTTGCTCCTGGACTTTTCATCTCCTAAACCTGCCAGTAGAAGCTCATTGGGCTGCCCCAACCTTATAGGAGCAGAATGATCAGCACTCAGTTGGCTAAGCTCTTGCTCCCAGGCTTTGGCACAACCCAGGATCCAGGTGTTAGCCCCTACCTGAGAAGACTGGTCCTCTTAGTTCAAGGCTCATGTTGGTTCCTTCTAGGGTATCTGCTCATGCACTTTCCCTCTTTCAACACTACTCATTTAAATCGGTCCCTTTAACCGAAGCAGTTGCAGTGCCCAGAGCCTAGATTTCCCCTTACTGGGGGTGAAGGGTGACTGGGTGAAAGAGAGAGGCTGATAGTGCCAGTGAGGGCTGGGAAGTGAGATGACTGATGGATCAGGGTCTGCTCAGGGTGAGAACAACTTGGCAAAGACCCTAGAAGGGTCTTTGAAGGAGAGGGTGGGAGATGGAGTAGGTGTAGGAGACAGAGAAGAGAACCCAGGATGGTCTGCCACAAATCTGTCCGACAGGAGAAGGAGGATGTCCATGGGGGAGGATGTAGTGTATGTGTAGGGGTGGGGGTAAGAGAGAGGCTGATAGTGCCAGTGAGGGCTGGGAAGTGAGATGACTGATGGATCAGGGTCTGCTCAGGGTGAGAACAACTTGGCATCTAGAAGGGTCTTTGAAGGAGAGGGTGGGAGATGGAGTAGGTGTAGGAGACAGAGAAGAGAACCCAGGATGGTCTGCCACAAATCTGTCCGACAGGAGAAGGAGGATGTCCATGGGGGAGGATGTAGTGTATGTGTAGGGGTGGGGGAGCGGAGGTGGCAATGACTGAGATGGTGCCAAGCCCACAGCTGGGATGGAGCCCCTGAATTTTGGGGGCTGTGTCCTGGTAATCTGGCTCCTGCCTTTCTTTCCCGCCACACACCTAGTTACTTGGCCATTTGCCTTTTATACTTCAGCCATACAGAGCTGCAGGGTCCACAAGTTTGGTCTTTTTCTTCCAGGCAAGTGCTCAAGCTATTCTTGTCTTAGACAGTTCTTGTCTTTTTCTGGGAGTGGAAGAACCATTTGTCTTGATTCAGCTTAAATGTCTGCAACTCCAAAAAGCCTTTTGCCAGGTAAAGTCGTGAGTGTCTTCCTCCGCAATCCCCAGCCGCCTTCAGTACCTCTCAGTTATGGCAATTATCATTTTGTTGTGTAATTGTGTGCCTGTGCAGATTTCTCACTGGACTATAAGCTCCCTGAGTCAGATGAATTCATCTGATTACTTGTTTGAGCATTAAACTTCATCTTTTATGTGGCTTCTCTTTTTGGGTCAGTGATTGACATCTCTTAAGCCCAAAGTTTTGGAATGTTGTTCTGGTTTGTGTAATTCTGGAAAGTTCTGGAATGAGGTCCTGGTAGGGCTCTCGATTTAAAAAAAGGTCTTGGTACTATCTCTGACAAGACAGGTAATAAGCATTCACTAAACCAACTAATGAGCATCTTGGTGGAGATTAAAGGCTGGGTAGGTGTTTTTCTAGCCTATACATATAATTTAAATTTAAATCTTTATTTATTTTATACTGATTTGTCTAGAAGCTGTTTTCTTAGGTGCAAACACTAAGCCATGCATATTTTCATTGTAAAAGGGAAATATAAAATATCCATGAAATGCAAGAGGCCCTTCAGCTCCTGGCAAGCTGTCAGTTCCATATCCTATGGGGAGGCCTTGGGTCACTTATTGTCTTGCAGGTGCTGTGTGTTTCCTAATCCCTGCTCTACCTGTTTCTCCATGTCTTAGGTCTTGTTTTGAGTACAGAACATCTTTTATTCTTTCCTCTTCAAAGATTTTCTTTGGACTATGAAAGCAAGTCACGTTAACTGTAAAAATGGGCCAAGTACAGAATGAAATAAAGATGCAGAAACCAAAAAACCCTACTCATATTCAGTACCTACTGGCAATCACTGTTTTGTCTTGTTTCTTTCCATTTGATTTCCTTTATATTTTTGACATGTATATTGTAGATGTCATTTTTCAATATTTTCAACATTTTTCAATATATTCAATATTGTATCTTGTTTTCTTCATCTGACACTACTTCTTAAGCAATTTTTTTCCTATGGGGAGGCCTTGGGTCACTTATTGTCTTGCAGGTGCTGTGTGTTTCCTAATCCCTGCTCTACCTGTTTCTCCATGTCTTAGGTCTTGTTTTGAGTACAGAACATCTTTTATTCTTTCCTCTTCAAAGATTTTCTTTGGACTATGAAAGCAAGTCACGTTAACTGTAAAAATGGGCCAAGTACAGAATGAAATAAAGATGCAGAAACCAAAAAACCCTACTCATATTCAGTACCTACTGGCAATCACTGTTTTGTCTTGTTTCTTTCCATTTGATTTCCTTTATATTTTTGACATGTATATTGTAGATGTCATTTTTCAATATTTTCAACATTTTTCAATATATTCAATATTCAATTTTCAATATTGTATCTTGTTTTCTTCATCTGACACTACTTCTTAAGCAATTTTTTGGTCATTTAAGCAATTTGTAAACAATTATTTTTATTTCTTTATTTTTTTTTACTTTATTGAGGTATAATATATAGTTTATATATATTCCATAAATATAATTTATAGTTGATGTATAATATATGCCACAGGTATACAGTATAATGATTCATATTTTTAAAGGTTTTATTCCATTTATAGATATTATAATGACTGTATTTCCTTGTAGCTTGCTAATTTTACACTAATAGTCACACTTCTTAACCCCCAACCCCATCTTGCCCCTCCTCTCTTCCCTCTGTTTATTGGTAACCACTGGTTTGTTCTTTATGAGTTTTTATTATATTTTTTGTTATAGTCACTAGTTTGTTTTATTTTTTAGATTCCACATATAAGTGATATCATAGAGTACTTTTCTTTCTCTGTCTGACTTATTTCATTTAGAAAAATACAAGTCCATCTTTATTGTTGCAAATGGCTGAGTAGTATTCCATTGTGTGTGTGTGTATTTGTGTGTGTATCACATCTTCTCTATCCATTCATCCGTTGATGGACACTTAGTTTGCTTCCATATCTTGGCATTTGTAAATAACTGTTATGAACATTGGGGTGCGTATATCTTTCCAAATTAGTGTTTTTGTTTGTCTTGAATAGGAGTGGAATTGCTGGGTCATATGGTAGTTCTTATTGTGTGTGTGTGTATTTGTGTGTGTATCACATCTTCTCTATCCATTCATCCGTTGATGGACACTTAGTTTGCTTCCATATCTTGGCATTTGTAAATAACTGTTATGAACATTGGGGTGCGTATATCTTTCCAAATTAGTGTTTTTGTTTGTCTTGAATAGGAGTGGAATTGCTGGGTCATATGGTAGTTCTGTTTTTAGAACTCTGAGAATAACTCTAATTTCTAACGGCTGACTGACATTCTATTTTGCATGTTGGTGTTGTTCAGTCGCTCAGTCACGACTGACTCTGTGACTTCATGGACTATGGCACACCAGGCTACCCTGTCCTTCACCATCTCCTGGAGCTTGCTCAAACTCATGTCCATTGAGTCAGTGATGCCACGGCTGCATCTCATCCTCTGTCATCCCCTGCTCCTCCTGCCTTCAATATTTCCCAGCATCAGGGTCTTTTCTTATAAGTTGGCTCTTTGCCTCACTTAGTCAAAGTATTGGAGCTTCAGGTTCAGCATCAGTCCTTCAAGTGGATATTCAGAGTTGATTTCCCTCAGTAGTGACTGCTTTGATCTCCTTGCAGGGTCTCTTCAGAGTCTTCTCCAACACCACAGTTCAAAGGCATCCATTCTTCCACACTCAGCCTTCTTTATGGTCCAACTCTCACATCTATACATGACTAATGGAAAAACCATAACTTTGACTATACAGACTTTCGTCAGCAAAGTAGTATCTCTGCTTTTTAATATGCTAACTAGGTTTGTCATAGTTTTTCTTCCAAGGAGCAAGCATCTTTTAATTTCATGGCAGCAGTTACTATCTGCAGTGATTTGGGCTTCCCTGGTAGCTCAGCTGGTAAAAATCTGCCTGCAATGTAGGAGACCTCAGTTCTATTCCTGGGTCAGGAAGATACCCTAGAGAAAGCATAGGCCCACTCCAGTTTTCTTGGGCCTCCCTCGTGGTTCAGACAGTGAAGAATTCGCCTGAAATGTGGGAGACCTGGGTTCAATCCCTGGGTTGGAAAGATCCCCTGGAGGAGGGCATGGCAACCCACTCCAGTATTCTTGCCTGAAGAATCCCCATGGACAGAGGAGCCTGGTAGGCTACAGTTCATGGGGTCGCAAAGAGTCAGATATGACTGAGCGACTAAACACAGCAACTAAACACCTATGTGTGTCTATTTTGCATATAGCTAATGAATAACTTTTCAAAGGTAAACTTACAACTTTTATACAAATATAAAGTGAACATGTGTCAAAGATTTTATTTAAATCACTAATGAATGAGGGAACAAGTAAGATGCTACATTTGGTTCAAAGGGGAATTTAAAGAACTGTACCATAGCGAATGCTGAAATAAAGTTATGAATAGATATAAAACTGGCCTGTCTAGAGGGCAATTATCAGTTGCATTCCACTGGATTCAATTTGTTTGTATTTCTGTGGATAGAGGGAATTTGCCTTACTATCAGTTTCTATAATTCACATAGTTGGGTGCTCAATCACTCAGTTGTGTCTGACTCTTTTCGACCCTATGGACCCACCAATTGTAGAATAGCTCAAAGACAATGAAATGCAATTATAATCAAGTAGTCCTTTCTGGTCATTTGGAAGTCTTTTATGATTTTCCCTGTGAGGTGTAATAGGATTTTACTTAGCCTTCAGGTCTGTGTGTGTAGTGCACCTGTGTGAATGTGTGTGCCATGCGATGCCCGAATATCTCTTTGGTTGAGAGAGATGCAGCAAATTGCTGAAGATCTGGGGCTCACAGGTCCTCGTTTGCAGAGTAAGGATAGCTTAGATGGTTTCTTAAAACCTTTCCAGAAGTTCTGATGTCCACAACTTCTCTAATTACCTAGAGGCAAAGGTCCACACAGGACACTTAGCTATATCTTTGCCTAGCTCTACTCATCCTTCCTTTTAGCAAGATCATACAGGTAAAATATTTGATTCTAAGTTCTCATATTAAAGTCATATTTAATAGATTGTGAGATTAAAAAATATTTTGAATTGAGGGGTAGCAAACATCCATTGGATCATTGACAAGGCATGAGAGTTCCAGAAAAACATCTACTTCTGTTTTATTGATATGCCAAAGCCTTTGACTGTGTGGATCACAACAAACTGGAAAATTCTTAAAGAGATGGGAATACCACACCACCTGACCTGCCTCCTAAGAAATTCGTATGCAGGTCAAGAAGGAATAGTTAGAACTGGACACAGAACAACAGACTGGTTTCAAATCTGGAAAGGAGTATGTCAAGGCTGTATATTGTCACCCTGCTTATTTAACTTCTATGCAGAGTACATCATGAGAAATGCTGGGTTGGATGAAACACAAGCTGGAATCAAGATTGCCGGGAGATATATCAATAACCTCAGATATGCAGATGACACCACCCCTTATGGCAGGAAGTGAAGAACTAAAGAGCCTCTTGATGAAAGTGAAAGAGGAGAGTGAAAAAGTTGGCTTAAAACTCAACATTCAGAAAATTAAGATCATGGCATCCAGTCCCCTCCCTCATGGCAAACATATGGGGAAACAATGGAAACAGTGACAGATTTTGCTTTTTTGGGCTCCAAAATCACTGCAGATGGTGACTGTAGCCATGAAATTAAAAGACACTTGCTCCTTGGAAGAAAAGTTATGACCAACCTAGACAGTATATTAAAAAGCAGAGACGTTACTTTGCCAACAAAGGTCCATCTAGTCAAAGCTGTGTTTTTTCCAGTAGTCATGTATTGATGTGAAAGTTGGACTATAAAGAAAGCTGAAAATGGCTTTCTTTAAAGAACGCCATTTCAGAATTCTTTCTATAAAGAAAGCCGAAAAACGGATGCTTTTGAACTGTGGTGTTGGAGAAGACTCTTGAGAGTCACTTGAACAGCAAGGAGATCCAACTAGTCCATCCTAAGGGAAATCAGTCCTGAGTATTCATTGGAAGGACTGATGTTGAAGCTGAAGCTCCAATACTTTGGCCACCTGATTTGAAGAACTGACTCATTTGAAAAGACCCTGATGCTGGGAAAGATTGAAGGTGGGAGGAGAAGGGAATGACAGAGGATGAGATGGCTTGATGGCATCATTGATGCCATCAATGGACATGAGTTTGAATAAGCTCTAGGAGTTGGTGATGGACAGGGAGGCCTGGCGTGCTGCGGTCCATGGTATTGCAAAGAGTCAGACATGACTAGGCGACTGAACTGAACTGAACTGAAAGCATTGTCATTGGCTATTGTTTTATACCTTGGCACATGAAATAATAGTGATTAATGATGCTTTCAAATTGATGAAATATACTACTAGCTTTACAGAAAGGAAAAAGAAGCCCTATAAAAGTGAACCGATCACTAGATGAATTAACATTTCAAAAATGTTTAATAAAATCTAAACCAAGACAGCAAATAAAATCTAGGAGCCTTAGAATTGAGAAAATAAGACATTCGCCTTTGGTTAGTGGATGAAGAAAGAACTAGAACATGCACTTCCATCAATCTATTGGGTAATTCAAATAAAGCCAACAACAATCCAAAACTTTATATTTTTTCCTGTTCACAAATATGGAATATTATTTGGTCAAAAAAGTATTAAGCTACAATGTGGATGAACCTACAGCACATGCTGAGTGAAAGAAGCCGGACACAAAAGGTCACATATTGTATGATTCAATTCATATTTAATTTAAATCCAGAATAGGCAAAGTTATGGACACAGAAAACAGATGAGTGATTGCCAAGGGCTGGAAGGAATGGTGAATAAGTGCCTGCTTAATAAATGTGAGATTTCCTGTAGGGATAATGAAAATGTTTTGGAACTAGATAGCTGTGATGCCCAACACTGTGAATATATTAAATGTTACTAAGCTGTATGATTCAGTTCAGTTCAGTTCAGTTGCTCAGTCACGTCCAACTCTTCTCGACCCCATGGACTGCAGCACACCAGGCCTCCCTGTTCATTGCCACCTCCTGGAGTTTGTAAATGGTTAAAATCATAAATTTCATGCTATGTGTATTTTACTACAATAAAAAAAATTTTTTAATCACTGCCATTAAAGTAATACTTGTTGAAAAAATTTTTAAAACATCTGAGTTGTAAAATAGAGAAAATGGAAATTATATTGGTAAATTTTTAAAAACAATTTAATGTATTTATTTAATTTTGGCTGTGCTGGGTATTGCTGCACGGGCTTTTCTTTAGTTGCGGCAAGCAGGGGGCTACTCTGAAGTTGCAGTGTGCAAACTTCTCATTGCAGTGTCTTCTCGCTGCAGAGCATGGGCCCTAGGGTGAGCAGGCTTCAGTATTTGTGTCTTGTGGGTTCGGTAGTTGCGGCTTCCAGGCTCTAGAGCACAGGCTCAATAGTTGTGCTCTGCTGTGGCCCACAGTCTTAGTTGCTCTGAGGTAGATGGGACCTTCCCAAATCAGGGATTGAATCCTTGTCTCCTGCATTTGTAGGTGAGTTCTTTACCATTGAGCCACCAGGGAAGCCTAGTAAAAAACTTTTTTCTCAGTACTGAGTTTCTTGATGATTGGAGCCTGCAACTTAGCGTCTGCTGCTTTTGTCTCACTGAATCCCAGGACTTACCCAGGACTTAACAGTGAGGCCCGCAGTGAACCAGACACCCGAAGTTCTTCCCCGCTGCTGTTATGGCGCCACTCTCATCCTCGCAATGGCGTCTGTGGATCCATTCAGTGAGATGGGCAATCAGTCTTGGGGCCTTTACCAGCGTTTCTAATGCAGGCCCAGAAGTCTCTGAGGCGGATAACTCCATCTTCCAGAGCCTGAGCCATCATTTCAAGTCCTTTCCCCATTTCCTTACATCTTCATACATGTACATTAGAGCACAGAGGTATTCACATTCAGGGATAAAGACAAGAGCCCACACAACTCCCCCATGAGGGCCTCAGGAGCAGTGAGAGGAGATCCTTTCCTTGCATGATGAGAAGCTGCCAGGAGATACCTCAGAGAAGGTGCTCTGAGGGGTGAGGGAGAGCAGATAAAGTTTCTCAGGGGCTGATCCCTGAAAGGTGTTTAGAAATTATACATGCAAAGTTCTATTTTCTGAGAATTGTTGCTTAAACTTTCTCTGCATTTCTACCACAGGAGCCATAGTTCTTGCTTCTGGACCATTTTGAACAAGTAGGAAGTGGGGATGGAGAGATAGTTCCAGAGACAGAGAAAAAGGGCTGAAGACCAGAGGCGAGAGAGAGACTGACATGTGGGAAGAGCTGAAAAGATTTCAGCTGGGTTGGTGTTAGAGTTTGTGAGGGTCCCGGGGTGAGAGGTGGGCTGAAGGGTCCAAGCATGGAAGAACTTCAAGGTTTGACTAATTTATTCTAAGACCAAAGTGAGCTATTTTGATGCCTTATTTTCCTTCCTGGACACAAGAACATTTAAGAAGGTGTTTGTGGCACAGCTGGTAAAGAATCTACCTGCAATGCAGAAGACCTGGATTCGACCCCTGGTTTGGGAGGATTCTTTGGAGAAAGGAAAGGCTACCTACTTCAGTATTCTGGCCTGGAGAATTCTATGGACTGTATAGTCCATGGGGTCATAAACAGTCAGACACGACTGAGCAACTTTCACTTTCAGTTCACGTTCACATTTCACTTAAAGGCCACCTGTGTCTATACTGACAGTTGTTCCAGCATAAAAGCTCTTCTCCGTCAGTTTGTTGGAGGCTCCTCGCTCTCCTAGCAACCTCTTGTCACGCAAGGAAAGGAGTTCAGCCTCCCACTCCTAAGTTCTCATAGGCAGAAGTCACAGCCATGCTAGCCTTTCTCCTGAATTACTTTTCTATCAAAGAGCATGTGGCTCTTCCCACTTCAGCACCCCAAGCTAGACACTTTACCAAGCAGTCAGCTCCCTGCCTTGGGTCATAAATCAGGTTGTAGCCCCCCCAGCAGGTGGGCAAGGGCCAGGGGCCAAGATTCTCGCTATGGTTCAACGTGCAGACTTTGGTTTAGCCGCTGGTTTGGGTCTGTATTTCAACCACCCCTTTCTTCGGATTCCAGGGGTTTGGAGTTTATCTGGTTCTCTTTCTCTAGAGAATACTCTTCCTGGAGGTGGGAAAGGGTTGTCATCTGTTTGCTTACTCAAGGAAGGGATCAGTGCCAGTTCAAAGGGTTCCATTTGTGGACTCTGCATCACTCTCTCGCATTTAGCGCCATAGTTTATTTCTCATTCTGTGGTCCAATGTGCCTCCCATCTCTGAGCATCTGGAGTTCTGCTTAGAAAAGTTCTTGATTCTAATTGGTACTCTTTCTTCAGCTACTCATGTTTCTTCTTTGCCTCAGCAGTTTTTTTT
The DNA here is from genome assembly GCA_006408675.1 of Madoqua kirkii. NCBI lineage: Eukaryota > Metazoa > Chordata > Mammalia > Artiodactyla > Bovidae > Madoqua > Madoqua kirkii. The sequence goes on along the minus strand of SJYC01146756.1, from coordinate 82,771 downwards.
TTTCTTCTACTTACTCTATTATTATCTAGGCTATAGGTAGCTCTTAATTTCATCAGAATTGGAGTTTGTCTTTCATTCTCATTGTTGTCAGGTAATTTCTGGAGGAAGGAATGCCTTTAGTCCACTCACTTAAATCTGAAAATCTTCTAAGCTTTTATTTTATGTAGTTAAAGATGCTCATTTTTTCCCTGATTGCAGAGGTTCTCAATCTGGCTGTGTATGAGAATCACAGGGAAGCTCTAAAAAAATACCATTGCCTTAGCCTTGTCACAGATTAATTCAGATTAATTCCACTCCTGGGAGTGAGCCAGGGTCCCAGATAATTGGGCTGAGGCTTAAGATTTCTACCCTAAAGTTCTTCACATCATCTTTTTTTTTTTTTTTTTTTTTTGAGCCTGGAAAGACTTTTCTAAACCAAAGGTTTATAAATCTCTATATTTTCTCCCTCAGGTCTATTATTTTGTACTGAGGATTCTTCAGAGAAAAAGAGTGACTAGAATGACTAGAATGGAAAAGTAGAGAGAAAGAGAGGGAGAGAGAAGGGGCTTTATTATAAGGAGTTGCTCACATGATTATGGGGCTGGTGAATCCAAAGTCTTTAAAACTGGTGTTCCAGTTTGAGTTTGAAGGTTGACAGACTTCTGTAGAGAAAGGAAGAGCTAGTGTTCCAGTTCAAAGATTTGCTGGGCAAGAGAATTTCTTTTTCCTTGGGGGAGGGTCAACCTTTCAGTTCTATGCAAGTCTTCGCCTGATTGGATATGGTTTATGCACATTAGGGAGAGCAATCTGCTTTACTCAATTTAAATGTCAGTCTTGTTCCAAAACACCCTCACAGTAACACCAACAATAATGATTGTAGACTTCTCTGGCGGTTCAGTGGTTAAGAATCCACCTGCTAATGCAGGGGAACACAGGTTTGATCCCTGGTCTGGGAAGATCTCACATGCTTCAGAGCAACTAAGGCCGTGTGCCACAACTACTGAGCCCACACTTTAGAGCCCTTGGACTGAAACTACTGATCCTACGCACTGCAGCTGCTCAATCCTGCACGCACAGAGCTCATGCTCCATAGCAAGAGAAGCCGTGAGAAACTTACTAACTGCAGTTAGAGTTTAGCCCCGACTCGCTGCCACTAGAGAAAGCCTGTGTGCAACAACAAAGACCCAGCACAGCAGAAAAGAAAAAAAGAATAATGTTGTCCAAATATCTGGGCACCTCATGGCTTAGTCAAGTTGACACATAAAATTAGCCATCATGGTGGTATGGTTTGTTTTTGTGTGTGTGTGTGTGTGTGTGTGTGTGTGTGTGTGTGTGTGTGTTTCCATTTAGTTCTTTAGTCTTTCTGGAACTGATTTTGATATATGGTGTAACATCCTTACCAAAATCTAAATTGATTTATTTTACAAATAGCCAGCCAATTATCCCTGCACTTTATATTGATAATTCTTTTCCATTTCCATTGATTTGGGTTTCAATTTTGTTTAGTTTTACCTCGGCAGATGCTCTTCCTTTTAAACATCTTATGTTTCTTTTATATAATGTTTTTCTAGGCTATTTCACCTGACATCATGCTCCATACCTTGAAGAAAAAATGAATTCTCCCTCTACAGAAAAGAAGAACAAACAAAAAAACTCACAAATTTATCTCCGGCAGGGCACCATTCTGCTTAGACACTCCATCCACATGATGTAATATCATTAGTTAACTTGGCTTTGTGTGTTCTAGAGAAGCAAGTGTCCTGTGGATTGGGTTTTGGGATGTCTGAGTGGTGATAGGGTTTGGCCTGGAAAGCAAGTAGTGGGAGTCTAGGAGAAACATTCCAAAAATGTGGGACGTAAATCTGATGGTGAAAAGAGTAGCCTGGTTGGGGATCAGGAAAATTACTGACCAGGTTACTTGCCGCCTTCAATTCTGGATCTGGGAAATGGGTCTTACTTCTCTGACTCTCTCCTTGTGGCACGTGGGAAATTGGGAAAACATCTGCAATGTGCTCAAAATTCTTTGAAGAGGAGCCAGAGAAACTACAAGGCATTTATTCATTAAGTACAAAAGTCTTTCAACTCCCACTCAACCCGTCGCCCTGCCCCTTGGGCTCCCCTCCACAACCTGGGGACCTTGGTTATAAAGAAATAATGTAATGACTGTGTTGCAACATATTTTTCCTCTGGTCTATTTCTTATTCCCCTGGAGTAGGAGGCATGGACGTTTAGACTTCCAACTGAAGGCACTGATTGGGAGGGTTTCTCCCAGAGTTGGCCCACTTGAAAACCAGGTAATCTGAGCTGAAGGAAAAAGGCACCCCCTTCCCCAGCTGGTTAGCACACAAAACACAAAGCTTTTAACTCAGATCAGAGAGTTTGGTTGTTGGTCCTTCTGTGTGAGCCGAGGGGTTGAAGTCAATTGAGTTTGGTGGAGAAGGGAATGGCAGGAGTGTGTTCACTTTTCCTAGAGTGAAGATTTTGTTGGAGTGGGGTTTGGGGAGAGGCAAGGAAATTGGCCAAAACGGGAAAGAGGAGCTGGAGAAGAGTGGAGTGTGCTAAGAATGTACTCGAAATTTATCAGAAGCAGAGGTTTCCTTTCATGAAATCCTGGCTGTTGGGGTTGGTTGATGTGTTTTTTTCCAAACTCTAAGCTCCCACGATTCAGAACTGTGGCTTTAGTAATTATCCAAGTATTGCTCTGCCCTTGTGTGTAAATGGCCAGTTACCTCAAACTGTCAAAAGGGCCCAGAGGGCTCGAACAAGGATCAGTTCACCAGTCAGGGAATGAACTGACTCAATTTTTAAAAGTTCCAGGCATAGAGCTGGAGAAAGCACGGCTTTGTGTGGGTATATGAAGTGTGGAGGAGTAATGGAGTCTTTTATTTTATTTTAAAAAAAGAGCAATATCGAGAAAAAATTCACATACATATGATTTACCTGTTTACTGGTGTACGTTCACTGGTCTTTATATACACACAGTTGTACAACCATCATCACAGTGAATTTTAGAACAGTTTATAACCTCAAAGAGGAATCCATATCCTTTAGCAACCCAGACCACCAGGTTCTTCTGTCCATGGGATTTCCCAGACAACAGTATTGGACTGGGTTTCCATCTTCTCCAGGGGATCTTCCTGACCCAGGGATTGAATCCACCTCTCCAGCAGATTCTTTATCGCTGAGTCATTGGGGAAACTCTTCCTATTCTGGACTTTCATGTTAATGGAATCTTGTAACACATGGCCTTTTGTGATGGTCTTTTCTCATTTAGCGTAATGTTTTACAGATTCATCTATGTTGTAGTGTATATCAGTATTTAATTTGTTTTTATGGTTGAATAATACTCGTTGTATGTGGATGCTAACTTTTTGTTTACTCATTCATCAGTTTGCAGACATATGGGTTGTTTCTACCTTTTGACTGTTAAGAATAGGACTGCCATAAACACTGTACAAGTTCCTATGTGGACTTATGTTTTTAATTCTCTTGAGTATATATCCAGAAGTAAAATTGATGAGTCATATAGTAAGTGGTAATCTTCTTGAGAAAGTACTAAACTTTTTTCCACAGAAGCTGCATCATTTTATATTCTCACCATTAACACATGAGAATTTCAATTTCCCCACATCCTAACAATGCTTGTGGTTTTCCATTTTTTTGATTATAGCCATCATGTGATTATGAAGTGTTATCTTATTGTAATTGGATTTGCATTTTCTTAATGACCGATTGCTTTAATTTTCTCATAGGATGGGGGGTAACAGTTTCTCTTCATTCTTTTGCTTATAGTTAGCCAGCATCATTTGATGAAAAGACTGTTCTTTCCCCGATTGAATGGTCTTGGTACTCTTGCTGAAAATCAATTGACCATAATTGACCATATATGTATGTGCTCTTTTCTGGGACTTTTAATTTTATTCCATCAATCTCTATGTCTGTCTTTGTGTTAGTATCACACTGTCTTGATTATGTTCAGTTCAGTTCAGTCATTCAGTCATGTCTGTCTCTTTGTGACCTCATGGACTGCAGCATGCCAGGCTTCCCTGTCCATCACTAACTCCCAGAGCCTGCTCAAACTCATGTCCATCAAGTCAGTGATGCCATCCAACCATCTCATCTTCTGTCATCCCCTTCTCCTCCCCACTTCAGTCTTTTCAAATGAGTCAATTCTTTCCATCAGGAGGCCAAACTATTGCAGTTTTAGCTTTAGCATCAGTCCTTCCAATGAATATGCTGATTTGCAGTAAATTTTGAAATGAGGAAATGTGAGTCTTCCTTTGTTCTTTTTCAGGATTGTTCTGGCTATTCTAATCCCATAAAACTCTATATGACTTTTACAATTATCTGGTCAGTTTCTCTAAAGAAGCTAGCAGGGATAGTGATAAGTCTTGTGTTAAATCTGTAGATCAGTTTGGGGAGTTTTGCCATCTTACCAGTGTTAAGTCTACCAATCCACAGACCAGGGACTGAACCCATGTCCCCTCCACTGGCAGAAGGATTCTTAACCACTGGAACACCAGGGAAGTCCCAAGTTTTGCATTCTTTTGTTAAATTTATTCCTAAATTTTTTTCTTTTTGTACTTGTAAATGGGATTATTTTCTTAATTTAATTTTCATATTATTCATTACAAGTGTAGAGAAATATAATTGATTTTTGTACCTCTTATATCCTGCAACCTTGCTGTACTTATTAGTTCTTACAGTTTTTAGTGAATTTCTTAGAATTTTCTATATAAGAGATTATCTGTGAATAGAGATAGTTTTATTTCTTCTTTTCCAATCTGGAGGACTTTTATGTCTTTTCCTTACCCAACTGTGCTGAGGAATGATGCCTTAAAAGTTTCAGTTCAGTTCAGTCACTCAGTCATGTCCAACTCTTTGCAACTCCATGGACTGCAGCATACCAGGGCTCCCTGTCCATCACCAACTCCCAGAGTTTACTCAAACTCATGTCCATTGAGTCAGTGTTGCCATCTAACCATCTCATTCTCTCTCATCCCCTTCTCCTCCAGCCTTCAATCTTCCCTAGCATCAGGGTCTTTTCAAATGAGTCAGTTCTTCACATCAGGTGGCTAAAGTATTGGACTTTCAGCTTCAACATCAGTCCTTCCAATGAATATTCAGGACTGATTTCCTTTAGGATGGACTGGTTGGATCTCCTTGCTGTCCAAAGGACTCTCAAGAGTCTTCTCCAACACTGCAGTTCAAAATCATCCATTCTTCAGCGCTCAGCTTTCTTTATGTCCGAACTCTCACATCAATATATGACTACTGGAAAAACCATAGCTTTGACTAGACAGACCTTTGTTGGCAAAGTAATGTCTCTGCTTTTTAATATGCTATCTAGGTTGGTCATAACTTTTCTTCCAAGGAGTAAGTCTTAAAACCCTAGAAAGATCAAATTGTACTGGAACAACCTCTGGAAAGAAACTCAGAAGTGTACCCACTGTATGGTCAGAGTCCTTCTGAGTGATCACATATGCATCTATTTATCTAAAATGAAGAAAGAAAGAAAAGAGAAAAAACTTATTCAGAGAGAACATTCATTGTGTCCTTAATTCTTCTCTTGAACTAATACATTTCTTTTTCAATGGACATTCATCCAGGACTTCTTTCTGGCATGCTGTTTCCAGGCAGGGAGCACATGGTGTTGAACAGGATTAGTCAGTACTGAGCAGAAGGCTTAGAGGCAGATAGACAAGCCACATTGATGATTATATGCCCATGAAAACAACACAGTCTATGGAAGCAATGTAGAGAGATGGGAGCAGAGAAGAGGGAAAATTGGAGGAGGAAAAGGGGGCATAACTTCCAGTCCAGAGAGCAGACTGGATTGGGACATCTTGAAAAGCAGATGGGGGCCCCAAATGCATTTCAAGCATATGTCAAAGCCCCAAGTGGCCCTTGACCACAGATCAATTTCCTAGTGATTTCTCTCTTCTTATTTGGCTATGGTGCAAGTTGGAGTGTGTAGATGCCTCAGCAGGAGTCCTCAGAAGACTGTGGATAACTGGTTCAAAATCTGGAAACTGAACCTGGCAGAGCTGAAAGTCAATTCTAGGTCTTAAAACTTCAACTCCAGTGTTTTATCTAGTCAACAATAGACCATAATATTTCCCACACATATTAAACCTTTGGTTTTAGAGGTTTAACGGAACCCTTTTGAAGACTGCTCCTGTTTAGAAGACTGTATACTGAGAGGGTGATCAACCATTCCAGTTTGCTTGGGACTGAGGGGTTTTCCAGGATGCAGAACTTTCCTTGCTAAAATTGGGATCATCTCAAACTGGGATGGCTGGTCACCCAACAATCTGACATTGTGATGGTACACTCAGGGCCTGCTCCCTGGATGAAGTAAAGCAGACACCTGTGACTTCCTAAGGCAGGATTTGAATTGAGGTTCTTTGTCCTGAGTGGGGCAGGGCTCTAGAGAACAAAATCACATGACAGACAGCCCTGGGGAAGAAGGTTGCTGGTAATAGAAGGATAACAAGGATGAGTAATTTCTCTCAAGAGGCCGAGAGGAAGTTATCTTTCTGCTTCCTGGTTGGCCCCAGCTGCTCTTCCTCTGTTTCTCCTCTCTCCAGTCTGATAGGCAGTAGCTCTGTGATCTTGGGCAGATCACTCGACTCCTCAGGATTTATGCTCTGAAACAAGCAGGTGAGGTGATAAGGCCCATTTGTATGGCTAGCCTTCTGGGACCTACATTTTGAAACTATGAAGCGTTTAGGGAAAGAAGTTCTGTGGAAGGTGGGTGAAGGGTACAGTAGATTCTGGCTTGATGCCTCATTCTTAAATTCCCCAGGGATGACGGGGCACTCCCTTCCTGAGCTGCACCCTTTACAGTAAGTCCCATGAGCCTCTAGGAGAGGGCGGGCTGAGTAAGCCCATCAAACCCACCTGAAAGTCTTGGTCAGTGGTTCTGGGGAAGTCGGGGGCTGCGTCCCATCTGACAGGGAGCCTGCTCTTGGCGTGAGGGAGGGTGAGTCACCACCCTCTCCTGCCCGATCTACCTGCCTACGAAGAGATGAGGAGAGTCTCCCTTATTGACTAATGATAAATTTTAAATGACTCCAAGCTGCCTCAAAAGCCTGTCTCTATTCTCCTGAAAGTGCTGATTGCAGAATGATACCTGCTGGTTTCATAACTGGACAAAATCCACCTCATTGCATGCACGTGTCTGTGCCTGCATGAGCACTTGAGAGGGAGAGACAGGGAGGGAGGAAGTCACGGCCTCGAGAGATTTCTTGAGGTAATAACCGGTGGCATAGTAACTCCCTCCCACTCTTTTAAAGTGACTCCATTTGCTGAAAAATCTTTTTGTCTCCTTTTCTCGCCTTCCCTGATTCCATATGCTCCTCCTTGTTACAGGAAGTCCCTATCTGATCCCTTAAGAACGGAGCTTAAGTCTTCCCCCTCCTCAGCCTCACTCGGACATCCAATTTCTTCCTTTTCAGCATTTCCGGCGTGGAATACATGGGCCTGTACTTCCTTTAACACAATCAGAATCATTTCCTGATAGTTCCAGGGATATTAGTGTCCTCTTCCCAGGACTGTCGCTTCCACAAGGGCAGGGCTGGAGCTGTGCTGTCTACCTCTTCTGTATATTCTGGGCCCCTGGGCTGGGTGCAGCAGGAGCGGCCACCCTGCTGGAATGTTCTCCTCACCTGCCGCTGGCCAGTGCCAGTGCAGGGCTGGGGCTTCCCATCCTTGTCTAATCTGTGGAGGTTACATTTAAACCTCTCCCACACACTGATCTCTTCTTCAATTTGTTATCCTGGCTGATTGGGTTGATTCATCCCGCCATGTTTATTCCTTAAGGTTACTGAGCATCCCTGGAGGAGGGCGTGGCAGCCCACTCCAGTGTTCTTGCCTGGAGAATCCCCATGGACAGAGGGGCCTGGCGGGCTACAGTCTATAGGGTCGCAAAGAGTCAGGCATAACTGAGCAACTAAGCACAGCACAGCACAGAGCACCGGGGTTGGAGCTTTTCCCTAATTATGATGATAAACCAGAGTTTGGTCAGTGGGTGGCCTTTCCTTAATGAATGAAAAATGAGCTGTAAGGTCACCCCCAAAGACTGCTTGTCTGCCTTGTTCTCTTTTGCAGAACAATTAGCATTCTGTGGCTGTGAAAGCCACCAGTATCGCAAGGACATCTAATCGTGTTTATGTACAAGAGTGCCTTTTATTCTCTCTTCTGGCGCCAAATTTCATTTTGATTGTATGCGAAGGTGGGGAGTAGAAGCTAACTTTTAAAAAATTAAAACAATGTGGATATTAATTATTATTATTATTGACATTCTAGCAGAAAAAAACCCTCCCATTCAAGAAATAGGGGGTTCACTTCCGATACTCACCTGGGCAGCCTGTGGAGTGGCCGCTGGGAACCCAGTTGCAAGGAAAGGAAGTCCCCTTGGGCATCCCTCCCTCCCACTGAGGATGGGGACCCGTGTGGGACCAGTTACTCAGGACCATTCATTCACTCACGTTTCACTGTGCACCTGCTGAGTCTTTGCGAATGAGAGCATAATATTTCCTGCTTATATATTTATGTTTTGTTTCTCACGCATGAACTCTGGTTTTTATTCTTTCTTTTTAAAAAAACATTTATTTATTTTGGCTACATTTGGTCTTGGTTGTGTTGCTTGGAATCTTCGTGGCAACATGCAGGATCTTTTGTTATAGCTCATAAACTCCCTTTTAGTTGTGGTTTGAGGGGTTAGTGGCTAGTGACTAGGGGTCACACCCACGTCTCCTGCACTGAGAAGTGGATTCTTCAACTCTGGGCCACCAGGGAAGTTCCTGAACTCTGGCCTTTCTCCTTTATAAATTCCTATATACTGTGCACCTGGTTAATCAGCTCTCTTTGGAGTTCATTTGTAGTTAGACATTGAAGGAAAAAGCAAAACGCTTTTTATGAAGCAAAAGACACTTGAGGTGCCAGGCATGGTGAACCATTAGAACACGTCACAGTTTCCGTGATGGCAGTGCTTGGTGCCAGGCCCATAAAAAGCCCCAGAGACTGGCTGATGCTGACTCATCATCAGGAAGCAAGGGGGCATTAAGCTCTGCTGAGGCATCTTAACAAATGGGAGGGCATCTTGTGTGACCGGCCTGCCCCACCGACTTTGTTAAAGAAAGCCCTGTGACGGCGAGGCAGTGTGAACACAAAGACATGGGTGGGTTTTGACATTTTACTTTGTGTCTAGTAGTATCTAGTCCCTCTGACAAATGTGGGCCAAGGTACAACAAGTAACCGAAGTTTCCTCTTATTCATAGCAACTTGCACATTTGTAGGTCCACAAGACCTTATTTGCAAAGGTCCAGTGTGTCCAGGCAAGGTGAGTGGAGCATTTTGATTTTACTGTGAACTCTGCTGTCCCAGTGCCCCAAATATGGGTATAATTAATGGCATAGCCCCCACTGCTGCTTTGTTTTTTCCAATCACCACATCCTTTACCCTGAGTGCTACAGTTTCTGTGCTATCTTTATGGCCAATTTCTTATGGAATCAGAAGATCATCTATTTTCAAGACTTGAAACAGCGTTTCTTACCAGTTTGGATTGCTGTTTTGATCTTGGCTTTGGTGGCTTTCCAAACATAGGCAGGCACCAACAGATCTGCCTGCAGGAAGTGGCTGCAGATGTGGGAAGGCTGTGAAGAAAGTGTGAAGCCAGAGCAGGGAGGTGTGGCCCCACCCTGGCTCGCCTGCTCCGTGCAGGCTGGCTGTGTTGGCTGCGGCCTGAGCGATCGCAGAGCCCTGCTCTTTGGGCCCAGGCCAGGGCCACAGCAGAGTCTTCATCTCATTTATATTTGCTTCTCACTCTCTAACCCCAAAGTTTTGTTCCATGAGAATGGACTAGAGGCAGGACCCCATTTCTTTCAGAAAGTCTTCTGTTAATTCTGCATTTGAAGTGGAGGTCTGTGGAGATGGGTGAGGAGAGTCTGACAGGAGTGATTGGAATGATTCAGAGGAGGAGCTCCTAAAAGGTTGATGAGTGCCTCTTCAGAGAGTCTCTCTGTCTTTCCCTGGTGGCTGAACTGAGGGTCCTCAGCCCCAGCACAGCTGCTAGGTCCAGGTTCTACCAGACTTGCTCAAATCTGGTCTGCAAGAGGAGGAAAATTTGAACAACACTCTGCTTGTATCTTCAGAATAAAATGTTAGCGGGTGGGTGTTATGGATTTTTGTTCTATTATGGAATCATGTCCCCCTCAAATTCAAATGTTGAAGTCATAACTCCCAATACCTCACAAGAGACTATATTCGGAGACAGAAACTTAAAAGAAGGAATGAAATTTAAGTATTATCAGGGTGGGGTGGGTTATTGGGGTGGGTTCTGACGTTGATATGACTGGTGTCCTTGTAAGAAGAGATTAGGATAAAGACACACAGAGGGAGGGCCTCGGGAAGACATGGGCAGAAGGCAGCCATCCACAAGTCAAGGGGAGAGGCCCCCAAAGAAGCCAGCCTTCTAACACCTTGATTTCAGACTTCTAGCTTCCAGAACTCTAAGGAAATACGTTTCCATTGTTTAAGCCTCCCAGTCGGTGGTGTTTACTATGGTGCCCTAGTAAACCAGTTCTGTCCAGGTAGAGAATCTGCCTGCCAATGCTGGTGACACAGGTTCAGTCCTTGGCTTGGGGAGATCCCCTGGAGAGGGAAATGGTAACCCACTCCACTATGGTTACCTGGGAATCCCAGCCAGAGAAACCTGGCAGGCTGCAGTCCGTGGAGTCTCAAAAGAGTTGGACATAGTGACTGAGCAACAACCAGGTAATCCATACAGTGGGTCTTATGCTCCTTATTCTTCTGGCAGCTGTGAACTGCTTGACTAACCCTAGGTGTTCTATGGACATTGTGTGTGTGTGTGTGTGTGTGTGCACGCGCGCGCACAGTTTTTAGTGAGCATTTGAAGGATATTGTCCTTCTCCCCCATCAAGTCTTACCATAGACTTTGTATTTCACTTTTTTTATTCCTTGCAATCTTTTCTTCTTGGTTTACTGGGAAAATCTGGGACTGGGAGTCAGGAGACTGAAGCACCGGCTCCTGGAAAATGGTGATCAAATTGTTGATCTTGTTGGTTTTGTGCTGTCTCCTAGGGCCTTGCACTCCTGGCCCATAAAACTGAAGTTGCTCCCAGCTCTGCCAGCCACTACAAGAAGTGCACCATTTACCTCACACTGGTCATGGGAGTGAGCTCTATCTCTCTTCGGTTGCCCATTTCTTTCATTCATAAAATGGCTAGAAAGTGCATTCCCGCTAATATCTGCTGGGGAGGCCATCGCAATTAGAGTCCACATGTGCTCATGAGTGAACAAGAAAGAATAGTTTTGATTCCAGAGATCAGATCTGAAATTCTAGAGCTGTAAGTTAAATTCTTAGGGCTACCTCTGACTTGCTTTCTTCAATGAGGCAAGTTGATGAATTCCTCTTTGCTTCAACATAGGCAATGGTTGAGGTAAAATCAGATGTTGTTTGAAAATGGGGTGAGCACGGGGATGAAAACTGTGCAAAACTGGACTGATGAGCTACAAGTCCTGTGAACTTGGCACCTATTCTAGGGTAGCTTTTACCATTTCGGTAGCCTGACTTAGCCTATGGTTTGGTGTTGAGTCTTGGAGCAAAGCAAGTATGGACCTTCCTCCCTTTCCCCTCTCCATGTGTGGGCTGCTCAGTTCAACCTCAGAGTGCTTTGTCAGCTTACCTGTTGTAACATGTACTAGACCCTGTGTGTGTCATTGTGGCACACACCTTGCGCCCATCCTAGGCATTACTCACCTGCAATTCGAGGCCACTAACCATTTTCCCCATGAGTGCCTAGCGGCTTCCTGTTTTCCTGTGTGCCTTCCTTGAATTCTCTTTAGTTCATGCAGCTTCACATATGTAAAGACTTCCTCTGTATTCAGAACCATGAAGGTACATAGAACCACATACAAAAGGATTACGTGATCCAGTCCAAGACTCCAGGGAGCTTACAGTTTTCCTGGGAGGATAAGATACTTACATGAAACAATCAGAACAGTCAAGATGTAAGAGCTATAGTCTTTTGGGGGGCTGAATAGAGGCTCCCGTTCTCATGTAGGTGATCAGTCAGTAAATTCCAAGACTGGTGAAGATGGAGAGAAATCTGAGGTGGCTGCAATATTCAAGAAGGACTTCAAAGAGAAGATGTGGGCCTTGATCGGTCCTTGGTATTTCTAGGTGGGACAGGTGATACAAGTTTATCTGGGTATTTTCAAGCCATGGAGGGTCAGGAAGAATTCCCAAGTCTCTGATAGAAGTGAGACATTGGGTTGAGGGAGAGAGCTCTTAGAAGAGGTAAGAATTAATAGAGAGATGGGACAGAGATGGAAAGTGGACTTGAAAGAACAGCTTGTTTGATTTGGACTGTGTGAGATGGTTTCCAAACAAACATCCCTCCCCTTGTTTCTCCATCTCAGGCCTTTTTTGGTTTCCAGACTCTGACGTCATGCCTCAGTGCAGCTGCAGTTATGGATCTTTTCCTTTCCGCTTGACCTCCCTCTGCTAAAGCACCACTTTCTTGGCACCCAAAATGAAGTGCACTGCCAGTGGAGCAGATGAGAGATTGATTTTGGACTGTCAGCCCTGATGGAAAGCAGAGGGCTATTGCGTGCCTCGGGGAACTGAGGCAGCCACTAGAAAATGGTGTGAGGAGGCTCTTCTGAGAGGGTGGAATTTGGATACCTAGAAAACCTTTCTCTAGAAAATGGACATGGGTAAACCTCAATCCTTCATGAGTCAGGACCATGACCCCTTTAGGTGGAATCCCAGGATCATTCCCCTCCAGCGGGGCGGGGATGGCACTGCTGTGGGAGTGAGCTAGTGTGGTGCTTGACCTGGTGAGGTCTGAGGACTGAAGGGAAGACAGGGAGGCTGGATGGGGCAACAGCTTCCCGAAGGCTAATATAGGGAACTGGATTTCTAATGGCAGAGAGCAGATTTTCTGTTTACCCTGACAGGAGAACAATTTCTTTGAAAGATGGCAAGAGCTATGGTATCACCGTCATTTAAAATATCATCAGGAAGAAATCTGGGTGGGCCTTGATCCTTCCTGAGTGGAGTAATGGACACATGACCTAATGAGAGTTTCATTAAGATGATTAATGATTATCTCAGGAGCCTTAGAAATGGTACCTTCCCGGAACTCTGGAACACTCTTGAAAATTATTTCACTCTTGAAAATTATTATGTGAGAAGCAGAGGGCAGGCCCATAGAGGCATGAGCACAAGTTGACAAAAACATGATTTCCTTCCATTATGCTGCTTCTACCTGCATTATTCTTGGGTGGTTAAGGTTTGCTAAGGTTGGTCACCACTTTAGTTGTTCTGATCTGACTCTGATTGTACACCAGGAAGAGAGGACCTCCGTGAACCAGTCAACTCAAAAAGTCAGTTTTGTTGGTTATTAGCAAATCACTGAACAATGCAGAAATGACAGGAGAATTTGGGCTGGATGTCTTCCTGGTAGAGTTTTGACATAGGGAAAAAAAGCAGTTCACTTATTTTGTGAGCTTGTGGAGGCAGAATGACTTGGGGGTCAAGAATAGGGGCTTTTAGCACACCTGATTCACATCTGTGCTCCTTTCTTAACAGCTGTATGCTCTAGACCATGCAGCTTCTTCAAGCCTCAGTTCCTTTATCAAGAAAATAATAATACTCCAAATCTAACACATACTTTAAAAACTTGATTACACAATACATGCATGGAATATGCATGGTGGTCAATCAGTAAATGATATAGCCAATAGTAACTGTTATTGCTTATAGATAAAATTTGGATTAAAAAAGATATTTGACAGATTTAATGAGATGGGCCATTTGGCAAAGAAATTCATTATAATACTTATTGGGGGCTTCCTTGACAGCTCAGTTGGTAAAGAATCCACCTGCAATGAGGGAGACCTGGGTTTGATACCTGGGTTGGGAAGATCCCTTGAAGAAGGGAAAGGCTACCTGCTCCAGTATTCTGGCCTAGAGAATTCGATGGACTGTACAGTCCTTGGGGTTCCAGAGTTGGACATGAATGAACGACTTTCACTTTCCTGATACTTGTTGCTAAAAGTGAACAAATAAGGACTTCCCTGCTGGTCCAGTGGTTAATAATCTGCCTTGCAATGCAGGGAATGAGGGTTTGCTCCCTGGTTAGCGAACGCAGATCCCAGTGTATCTGAGTGTGTGCTCTTTTGCTCAGTCATGTCCAACTCTTTGTGACCCCATGGACTGTAGACTGCCACGTTTCTCTGCCCCTGGAATTTTCTAGGCAAGAATACTGGAGTGGGTTGCCATTTCTTTCTCCAGGGAATCTTCCTGACCGAGGGATTGAACCTGCTTCTCCGGCACCTACTGATCTTCCCGACCTAGTGATCAACCTGCTTCTTCTGCATCTACTGCATTGGGAGGCAGATTCTCTGCTACTGTGCCACCTGGGAAGTCCATAAGATCCCACAAGTCCCAGGGCAACTAAGCCCACATACCATAACAACTGAGCCCCCACACTCCAGAACCTGTGTGCCACAACTGCAGTCCTGCGTGCTGCAATGGGAGATCTTGCATGCCACAACTAAGACCCGAGGTCCAAAAGAAAGCAAATGAAAATCAAAAACACTAGTAGATATATGAGTAGCGGAGATGCCCTTGAACTTCCCGCCCCTGGCCCACCTCCATGCTGGCCACACCTGGCAATAACCTCTGACCACTGGGCAGCTGACTGAGTCTAGCTATCTGTCTTTCCCCACTCCATGACCAATAAGAGTACAGTGCCCTTTGCCCTGCTGGTAGCTAACTCAAAGGTCCAAACTGGAGATTATAATATATGCAAAGAATATTTATTGATCAACTGCCATATGTCAGACACTACTGTAGGAGCTGGGAATCTAGCCATGATTAATCATATCCTTGTGAACATACCTGGAAGTACCTGCAACAATCAAATGAACAAGGTCATTTCTAGTGGTGATGAGGGCTGCGAGACATAACAAAGACTCCTAATAATGTTGAAAGTGGCTTTTAAGGCCACTGGGGCTAATTCCATTGTGCCTACTTATGCACACATGGACTCCGGGGCAAAACTTTTGACCTCTGAGCCCCAAAGGCCCCCAGATCCTCTGAAATAGAGAGCACCACTGAGTGTGGGAGAACCTTGGAAAATCCTTTCCCCTCCTCTTGGGATCATATTAACAGCACTTATATCCTAAAGGGCCCCTTTGCAATAAAATTTATATGTTTCCACCCAACTCAGTACTTTCCTGTCTCTCCCAGTTGCTCGAGTCTCTGTGCTATTTGAAGGGCTTAAAAATGTGTGGAGTCCTTGGGATTACATGTTTCTTAGTCAAACAGAAATATGTTCCCTCTTTTTCTCTTCCAGGCAGAAAAATATCTCTGGAAACACACATCAACTGATGCCAAATGCCTGGGAGTCAGGAAGAGTGATACCTGCCAAGACTTTAAAGTTGGGTTTTTATCCAAAGTGAAAATTAGGGAGCTGGCTTTCCTCAACTTTGGATCTGTGACACAGGAAATTGAGCGGGCCCTGAACTAGAGGTCAGGGGAGCTCAAGTTCTTTGGAAGTTATTAGTCACCAGACACTGGGCAAATTTCTGAGCATCTCTGGGGCTACTTATCTTTGAAATAAGTCAGTCCAAGAGTTGCTGTGGGGGTAATGGCTAACCCCCGGTGCCTCAGCTGTGAAGCCAGCAGGTTAGTGGCAAGCAAGGGATCAGCTGGAGGCATGGGCTAGGGCTGGAGGAACGGAGAGGTGGGTGGTGTCTGGGATGTCTGTATCTTAGAGGGCACAGTGACCTTCAGCGTGAGCCAGCCTCTGCTAGTATCTACCAGGTGAGGCCATGAGGGGTTTCTGAGCAGAACCCCAGTTCAAGACAAAAGCAAGGCATTAACCAGCAGCTGAGAGTAAAGATAGAATGTACCAGGCTCCTGAAGGCGGGGAGTGGTGCATGATAGGCAGGGAGCCAGGTGATGTGTGTTGGGGCTCTGTTTTATCCTCCTCAAGAGGATACTCAGAAACCCAAAGTAGAAAGTGGATTGTTGGCCTGAGGGCTCCTGTTCGGACTTACAGAGAGATTTCAGTGACCCTGTGGACTGTAGCCTGCCAGGCTCCTCTGACTATGGGATTTCCCAGGTAAGAATGCTGGAGTGGGTTGCCATCTCCTCCTCCTGCAGATCTCACTGACCCAGGGATCAAAACTTCGTCTCCTGTAGTTCCTGTATTGGCAGACAGATTCTTTACCACTGAGCCACCTGGGAAGCCCAATATATCCCAGGTCTGGTTAAATCAGCTCAGGACCTGAGGCTATGCTCACAGGCCTTTAGGAACTGTGACCAATGGGAGACCAGTGCACTTTGAATAATGAGATGCAGGGGACATGACCCGAATATGGTAATAGTCATTTACATTACTGAGTTCATTCAATGTGCTGAGCACTATGTCTTCTATGCATATGCCTTATATGCATCAGCTGATTAAAATCGTATTTAATTTTAATCTTCCCCCTAATCCTGTGAGATATCCCCCATTTTGCAGATGGAGAAATTGAGGCACAAAAAAGTTAAGTAACTTGCGTCAGGGTTGTAGTGGTGGAGCTGGGATTTGAAACCAACTTTCTTCTGCTGTCTCGCATACAGGGTCATCATTACCATCTTTCTAAATTCCATATATATGTGTCAGTATACTGTATTGGTGTTTTTCTTTCTGGCTTACTTTACTCTGTATAATCGGCTCCAGTAAAAGAGACACAGATGTATAGAACGGACTTTTGAACTCTGAGGGAGGAGAGGGTGGGATGATTTGGGAGAATGGCATTGAAACATGTATACTATCATGTAAGAAACGAAGCGCCAGTCTATGTTCGATACAGGATGCTTGGGGCTGGTGCACGAGAATGATCCAGAAAGATGATATAGGGTGGGAGGTGGGAGAGGGGTTCAGGATTGGGAGCTCGTATACACCCGTGGCAGATTCATGTCAATGTATGGCAAAACCAATACAGTATTGTAAAGTAAAATAAAGTAAAAATAAAATTAAAAAAAAATGAAACCAACTTTCTCTTATTCCAGAGCCTGTGCTCTTATTTCGATTTTACTAAGTGATAATAACAAATAATAACAAAAATCACCACAATAATAACGGCAGCAGTGGTTTTACTGCTCCGCCGTGTTCTGTGTAAGCATTGATTCCATCTGGTCCTCACGTGACTGGTGACATCGAAGGAGTCTCTATTCTACAGATGAGAAAAATGGGACCCAGGGAGTTCACTTGCCAAACTTGCAAGAGGTACAGCCCAAACTAAAACCCAGGGCTGTCCTAAACCTCAGGCTGTCTCCTCAGCCCCTCGGGCCTGGACTGTGATCTCATCATTCCTTAACAAACGTATTCTTGATGTGACAAGCTTGTTCACACCAAACTAATAGCACACAGGAAATGAAAGGCCTGCGTGTCTAGTCCTAAGACAGGATTCTTTTCCTCTCACCCTTCCCTTGAGGACTACTGCCTTTGTGAACCTCCTTGCCCACTACCTAATTTGGGCATTGGAAAACTCTTGGAAAACACACATTTTCTCTCTCAGGCTGAAAGTTGAAATTAAAGCAGGAGAGACTTCTGCTGAGAACAAAGAAACACTTGTCTGTAAGGAGCATAAAATTCTTTGAGTGAGAACTAGGTGAGGGCGTAAGGGAATCTTTGAACTATCATTGCAATTTTTCTGTAAGCTTAAAACTGTTCTTAGATATAAGGTTTATTTAAGAAAAAGGGAATGTGAAAGAACAGTATCTGAAGACATGCATAGCTATCGCACGGAAGAGGAAATATACATATAACTAATAAATACAAGGTAAGGCTCAGCATCACCAGTACGGGGGGACGTGTAAGGCCACTCTACCATGGATCTGAACCTCCACTAGATGGCCAAGAGGGCTTCCCAGGTGGCTCCAGTGGTAAAGAATCTGCCTGCCAATGCAGCAGACTAAAGAGACGCAGTTTCCTTCCCTGGGTCAGGAAGATGCCCTGGAAAAGGGTGTGGCAACCCACCCCAGTATTCTTGCCTGGAAAATCCCATGGACAGAGGAGCCTGGTGGTCTACAGTCCATGGAGTCCATGGAGTAGCACAGAGTCAGACACTACTGAAATGACTTAGCAGGCAAATGGGCAAAACAAGAAATCTGACAAGGCCTAGTATTGGAAAATAATTATTTGGCATTCTTTTGTATAGCTGAATATTTGCACGTCCCATCAGTTCCACTCCCAGACATACATCTGAAACGCTTGGTGCATGGTCACCGGGAGGCACGAGCTAGTTCACAGCAGCACTAGGTATGATAGCAAAGAACTGGCGACAACCTGGGCAGCCAGCACGGAGAAAACGGGCAGATAAAAAGTGCTGTGTTCACGTCATGGGCTGTCACTCAGCAGTGAAAACAGATGGACCGCAGTCGCGGTGTATACATATTAGTAAAATATGTCAGGATAAAAAGAAAGTCATGAAGACTTTATACACAATATGAGTTTTTTCTAAAGGTCTTGCTGTTGTGTCGCTAAGTCGTGTCCAACTCTGCAGCCTCTTGGACTGGAGCATGCCAGGCTTCCCTGTCCTTCATCTCCTGGAGTTTGCTCAAATTCAGGTCCATTGAATCGGTGATGCCATCCAACCATTTCATCCTCTGCTGCCCTTTGCCACCCTCCTGAGATTTCCAGGTGGCACTAGTGGTAAAGAATCCACCTACCAATGCGAAGACACGGGAGAGGTGGGTTCAGTCTCTAGGTCAATAAGATCCCCTGGAGGAGGAAATGGCAATTCACTTCAGTATTCCTGCCTGGAAAATCCCATGGCCAGAGGAACCTGGCAGGCTACAGTCCATGCGGCTGCATAGAGTCAGACTTGACTGAGCAACCAAGCACTCCTCACAATTCTAAAGGTGAAGAATAAGCAAAATTAGACAACATATTGTTTTGGTCTAAATAGCTCTAAGATGGGCTTCCCTGGTAGCTCAGCTGTTAAAGAATCCACCTGTAATGCGGAAATCTCAGTTCGATTCCTGAGTCAAGAAAATCCCCTGGAGAAAGGATAGGTTACCCATGCCAGTATTCTTGGGCTTTCCTGGCGGCTTGGATGGTAAAGAATCTGCCTGCAATGCAGGAGACCTGGGTTCGATTCCTGGGTTGGGAGGATCCCTTGGAGGAGGGCATGGCAACCCAATACAATATTCTTGCCTAGAGAATTCCCATGGACAGAGGAGCCTGGTGGGTTATAGTCCATGAAGTCACAAGAGTAAGACATGACTGAGCAACTAAACACAGCACAGCTCTATGATAAATTATATACACGTCAATAAAAGGGTGATAAAAACAAACTGAACTAGTGCTTACTCAGGGGAGCAGAGTGGGGGAGGCAGGGTTTGGGATGAGAAAGAGCATGTAGGTATACACAAGTTATTGGTAACGTTTTAAATCTTAGAGTTGGATGGTGTACTCTCGGTATTCATTATATAATGCAGTAAATAAAACAGGGACATCCATGAATGAATAGTAAAAATTATAAACCAATGCTGGGCACCAAGGTAGTTTCCTTCAAAAAAAAAAAGGGGGAAGATAAATTCTTAATTTTTTATATAATAAAAACTTGTAAAAAGAGGTAAATATAAATTAAATGTTACAAAGTGATAGAAATGAAGCAAATGGAAATACCAGTAAACCAGTAAATGGAGTAGAAAGCCCTCAAACCTTCCATTGTATTTTTGCTTTTCATGTATGTCAAATGTGGGAGGTCAAATCAATGGGGAACAGCTACCACTAGTGATGCTAGTGTGGCCGTGGTCCCCCGCCACACCGTGAGAGGGAAATGTACTGGCCTCTCAGGATCAGCGTCAACTGTGAGCACCGCCTCCACACGTCAGGGCTTCTGGTGTTCCTGTCCATCAGTGGCACAGACACTCAGTCCATAAGCACCAACCCAGACGCAAAGCTCTCTTCTCAAAGCAAGTCCGAAGCACCAAGCTCACTGGGAAAGGATGCTAACATCAGCCTGGGTTATTCTCAGCGCGAGCCATCTTCTCAGATGACTTGGCTCTGGTCTTGTGCCCCAGGAACCAGTACACACACCTCTCTCCCTCACGGGGCAGTTGACCATGTTGGCCTCTCTTAGCAGTTGGGACCCTCCAATCAATTAAACTATTGTCATAACTTTGAATGTTAAAAGAAAATGCTCAAGGTATTGATACCCTTCTTTCCAGAAAGCTCCTTGACCTTTTGTCAAGTTTGCCCACTTAATCTCTCATAAATTTTAAGTTCCTTTTTAAATGAGTATGGAGGAGAAGGGTATGACAGAGGATGAGATGGCTGGATGGCATTACCAACTCAATGGACATGAATTTGAGCAACTCCAGGAGCTGGTGATGGACACGGAAGCCTGGTGTGCTGTAGTCCGTGGGGTTGCAAAGAGTCAGACATGACTGAGTGACTGAAATGAACTGGGGGATGGTCAACCTAATTCTAACTGCTTATAGAATCAAATCCAGGACTTTGCTAAGCAAAAAATAAAAGTAATCAGATGTACAAATAGATTAAAATCTTTGTCCTTTGTCTCTCCAGAGCCACGTGTGCCTTCTTGATTTATAGCTACCGAACAGAGAGAGGCCATCAAGACTTCCGCAAGTGGATGTCTGCTTGAAGATTTCTTGTGGTTTTCACTGTTACAAACAGAGAAGCTGTAATAGCTTTTAAATGATCAAGTTTCTGATTAAAAACAGATACATTAAAGTTTGAATTCACTGGGCACCATCCTACTACAAGGTGAAAGTAGGAACAAAAATAGAAGTCACTACAATAGATCCTGTTTTCCAGAGGGAGCGCTACGCTATTTCACTTCACTTTGTAAGCAGAGTATGACAACGAGTGACTTCTGAGAGAGAGAGAGTATGATGCGAACTTGACACTTCTGCACTGAGGGCTGGGGTCTCTGCTTCATCCCCTCGAGTGTGTGCGCCTGTGACTAGGGTGGCTGGTGGTGCGTTTTAGTCACTAAGTCCAACTCTTTGCAACCCCATGGACTGTAGCCAGGCTCCTCTGTCCATGGGATTTTCCCAGCAAGAACACTGACGTGGGTTGCCCCTTCCTTCTTCAGGGCATCTTCCTGACTCAGGGATCAAACCTGCATCTCCTGTATTGCAGGCGGATTCTTCACCACGGACCCATCTAGTGAGACTATCTGATTACCAAGGCTAAGTCAGTTGTCACACTGATATGGATTTTCCAGTCTTTCTCGGGATACTCTTGCTGGGAACCCAGCCACCAAGTTGTGAGGAGGCCAAGCTGCCACCGAAGAGGTCACGGTCACAAGGCGCTCTGGTCACAGCCGCAGCAAAAGACCCGGCTGGCAGCAGCCGCCAGACGAGCTCATGCCACGCCTTCAGATTACCCCAGCCTCCAGGCCTTGAGCCACCGCAGCTGGCACTGAGCAGAGCAGAGAATGCTCTGCTGAACTCTGCCCATGTTGCAGACTTGTGAGCAAAATAAATAAAATATATGTATATTTTATGAAAAAAGGTTTTAAAAATTTAATTGAAATATAGTTGATTTATAGGGTAGTGTTAGCTTCTGGTGTGCAGCAAAGTGATTCAGTTATACACACACATATATATGTATTCTTTTTTTTTAAACTTTTTATATTACGGTACAGTTGATTAGGGCTTCCCAGGTGGCGCCAGTGGTAAAGAACCCACCTCCCAGTGCAGAAGACGTAAGAGATGAGGTTCAGGTTTCATCTCCGGGTCAATACGATCTCCTGGAGGACGGCATGGCAACCCACTCCAGTATTCTTCCCTGGAGAATCCAATGGACAGTGGAGCCTGGCAGGCTCCAGTTCACAGGACCATGAAGTTGGACACAACTTCACACACACACATAGACATAGTTAATTAACAATGTTGTGTTAGTTTCAGGTATACAGCAAAGACTGAATTATACATATACATGTATCCTTCTTTATTATAGTTTATTACTGAATATTGAATATAGGTCCCCATGCTAAACAGTAGGACCTTGTTAATCTATTTTCTTTTTTTATTTTTGTCTGCTCCACATGGCTTACAGCATCTTAGTTTCCCAAACTGGTCCATGGCAGTGAAATCATGAAGTCTTAACCACTGGACTGCCAGAGAATCTTCTTATCTCTTTAAAAAATGTTTTAAAACACTAAGTTTCCAGTGGTTGGTTATGCTACCAACGCCGTGGCCACTTTCCTGTCCTTCTCTAACTGGATGGCTCAGCAGCATCCAACAAGTTTCTTCTCCCTCCTCCTGCTAGAAACAGTCGCCCTTTTAGCTTTCCAAGATCTGCTCTGGTGTGCTTTCAAACCTGCAGGCAACCCTTCCCAGCCCCTTTGGTCTCATCCGCATATTACCCACTGTCACCAATAGGCTCTTGCTCCCTAATTTATATCTTCACCTTTGACCTCATCACAGAACTCTAGGTTCAAATATACAAACACATATAAGATGTCCTCACCAAGATAGCTGTAAATCATAGCGAATGTTAACTTTGCCAAAGAGAACTAAGGACTCCTCCCCAAGCCGAGCCTTCTCCAGTGTTTCATGCTTTTCCTTCTTTCAGCTCAAGCTGCAGATCGAGGCGTCATTCTGGATTCCTCCCTCCCCGCCCCATCCCTCTACTTCGAAACCGTCAGCATATCCCATCAGTGTTACCTTCACGGCACAGCTTCAGATGCGGCCCTGAGCTCTGCCTCTCCTGCACCATCTGTCCAGCCATCACCCTCACGTGGACATCTGCTGTGGCTTTCTACCAGCATTTTCTAATTTCACTCTTATTTTCCTTCAATCTTTTTACAACTGTCAGAGTACTTCTTTTAAATGTAAATCATCATGGCATTCCACTTCCTGAAATCTCTTAATACTTTCCCATTGACTTAGAATAAAATCCACAGTCCAGTAGGGGCTGTAAGATCTGATACCTACTGACCTCTGCCTGTCAAGCCATTCCTATTCTGTACCAATGTCCCTATCCCCACCACCATGCTGCTGCTACATCCATCTTTTCTTCTCTGTGTTTATTTTTTTTAATTGATTATGTTTGGTTGTACTGAGTCTTCACTGTCTGTGTATGGGCCTTCTGTAGTTGGAGTGAGCGGGGACTATTCTGTAACTGTGGTGCCCAGGCCCCTCGTTGTGGTGGCCTCTCCGGTCGCAGAGCACAGGCTCCAGGCACACGGGCTTCAGTACTTGTGGCATGGCGGTTCAGTAGTTGCAGCTGTAGGTCCTAGAGCACGCAGGCTCCAGTAGCTGTGGCTCACTGGCTTAGTTGCCAGTGGCACAAGGAATCCTCCCAGACCAGAGACTGAACCAGTGTCTCTTGCATTGCAAGGCAGACTCTTATCCACAGTACTACCAAGGAAGTCCCTTAATTTACTTTTTTAAAAACTTTGTTAAATTTTTTTTTTTCCACACGTGGAATCTTAGTTCTTCTACCAGAGATCGAACCATGCTCCCTGCAGTGAAAACACAGAGTCTTAACCATTGGGCTGACAGGGAATTCTCTTCTTAACCCCTGGACCACCAGGGAATTCCCTTCTCTTAGCTCCTTGAACATTCCATTGTTATCATGTCAGGGTCTTATTGCATTGCTGATGTCTTCTTGTTTTCACCTTTCTCAATCTGCACTTATTGTATTTATTGCTTTGTTTACTTGTTTTGGGTTTATTTCTCTTCTCCGAATATAAATGCTCCAAGTGGGCAAGGATCTTTAGTTTCTGCTCACTTCTATTTTTCCCGGCTCTCAATAAATATTCATTAGGATCATTTGAATGAGTGAATATGTGAATGTGCGTTGGGGTCTCAAATAAAGATCATAATGATATAAATTCAAATTTATCCATCTCTTTTATGTGCCAGGCTCTGTGCATTCTTTCTTTTGCATTAAATCCTCACTACAACCCTATGAGGTGGGAACTGTTACCATATATGCATTTAACAGATGAGGAGACTGACTTCAAGAAGTTACATGACTTGACCAGGCTTTGCAGCTGTTTAGTGGCGGGTCCAGGGTTCACACTCAGACCTTTCTGCCTCCCGGGCTCACAAGCACTGCCTGTCAGCAGCCCCCCTGAGATTCATACTCTAACCATGGCTGATAGGGGACACACATGGGGCCAATTTCAGAAAATCCTCTTTGAAGGGGAACTTTTGGGGGAACTCAACAATAGTTTAAATGTGAAAGTAAAAATATTAGTCATTCAATAGTGTCCAACTCTTTGAGACTCCATGGACCACAGACTGCCAGGCTCCTCTGTCCATGGGATTTCCCAGGCAAGAATACTGGAGTGGGTAGCCATGCTCTAGTTGGGATCTTCCCAACCCAGGAATCAAACCGAGGTCTCCTGCACTGCAGGCAGACTCTTTACTGTCTGAAGTACCAGGGAAGCCCACAATAACAGGTATTAAAAAGAACACAAAACCAGAAACAAAACCCCCTTCCCCAACAGCAATTTTTATTTCCCTTTCTGGTGTTCTCTTCTGCTGCTGGCTGGGGATGGGAGCAGAGTGGCAGAGGAGGGCAGGAGAGATGGAAGGCTTGGGGAGTTGGTGAGGGATATGGGTGGTTGTGGCAGGGATTATCTGGCCCCACCCATGACATTGCTCTCTAGTCCCTGTCAGGACTTAGTGACTAACCCACCGCCATCACCAAAGTGTTATGTTAATCCCAAACTCCTAATTTATCCCTCCCTTATCACTATATTCTTAAAGTCTGTAGTGCGAGGTAGTGTTGGCTCTAGTAAATATATTCTGAGTGAATGGTTGCAGGAAAGAAAGCTTGTGCTTTGCCTTTCTCAACTACATGCCAAGGAGAAGGGACGTCTCTGGTGCTGGAGAGGACGATGGTGTCTACATCAACCCTGAGTGAGGCAGACACCAGACTGTTGTTTGCAACATCTCAGGTAAAGGAAAGCAAGCCAGTGCATGGCAGTTAGGGTGAGACACTGTGTTTTCTCTGTCAACAGTTGGCAGGAGATATGGGAGAGCTCTGGTGATGAGGAACTCAGCCTGGGAAACCTCAGGAACTCACCTGTACACAGGTGAGGTCATTTGACTGTACACCTGTGAAAATGAACGGTAGGGGTTAACCACAGCTGGCTTTCCACCTCTTCTTGCCCTGCTCCACCCCAGCATGGTGCTCATGCCCTGTACCCAAAACACCTGCCTGAGGGTGGGTGATGGTGTTTGCTTAGAGAAAGCTCCAGAAACCGGCCTGACTTTGGCAAACAAGCCTCTAGCAGGGGTTCGCAAACAAGCCTCTAGCAGGGGTTCTCAAACTTGACTGTACTGGGCAATCACCTGGGAGCTTTTGAAAGACACAGATGCCTGGGCCCATCCCTGGAGATTTTCCTTTAATTGGTCTGGGTGGGGACCAAGACCGGTATTTTTAAAAAGCTCCTCAGGTTATTCTAATGTGCAGCCAGCCTGAGAACCCTGTTGTAAATGGATTGGACAGAATGTTCCTTTCTTGCTCGGATGGGAGAAGAGCCTTGTCTGGAAAGGGCTGAGAGCTGGCTCCTCCTGAAGCTCCAGGCCCCGCCCAACGCCTGAAGGCCCCAGCAGGACTTTTACTGCAAGACAAGAGTCCACGCACTTAAACTGCAAAGGGCCAGGTAGTAAATATGTTAGGTTTCATGCACCATCTGGTGTGTGTCAGAGTTACTTTAACTCTGCTGCTGAAGTGGAAAAGCAGCCACAGACACGTGTAAATGAATGAGCACAGCTGTGTTCCAAAGAAACTTCATCTACAGAACTGAAATTGAATTTCATACAATTTTCTTGTTTAATTCTTTTTTCCAGCCATTTAAAAATGTGAAAACCATTCTTAGCTCATGCACTAGATACCAGACGTGGTGGTATGGATTTGGCCTGCCAGCTCTGCTCTAAGAGATGAGCGGCAGCCACCGTTCACAGCCTGATGGATGGCAAACTCCTCCCCACCCCTTCCTGTCCCTAGGCCTTCCTGTCTCTCCACTGACAATGATCAGCAGCCAGCTCTCAGGACAAGGAGTGTCAATCAGATGAGAATGCTACTTCAGTGACTGCTGCACTTCATCCGGAACAAAAGGTAAAGATAAACCTTAGGTTTGTAGCTCTTTGAGTCACAAATAGTCTCCAAGTTGCTGAGGGCTCTGTAGCATGACTGTGAACAAACACCGTTCTTTATGGCATCCTCAGAATGAGGAAGGAGGAAGCAGAGAGAGAAACACTTAAATACTCTATGAGGGAGTGACTAGAGAGCTGTTGTCTCATTTAGTTAACCCTACTTCTCTCACGAATTTAGAGTTTGGAGCAGATACTACTGGATGCTGCCCATGTCCTAGCCATACTTCCTGCTGGTTCACCTTCTCTGAGAGGCCCCATGTCCAGCTCCACAGGGTAAATCATGAATAGTCTGAGTCAAGAAATAGATACAGCAAAGATAGTTCCTCTTCTCCTTCTGGGCCATTGTCTTGTGTGCCTGTTGATGCCTGGAACTGTGGCAGCTATATTGGGATCACGAGGAGAGTTAGTCTGGCCAGGATGCACCGAGGATGGTGAGCAGAAAGAGGGAAGCAAGCTGGATCCCTGAGGACATTGTTGAGCCACTGGATGAACCAACTCTGGAGCTTCCCTCCTCTGGATTCCTAGTTATGTGCACTAAATATCTCTATTATTGAAAGTCATTTTAAACTTGAGTTTCTGTTTTTACATTAAGCATTAAAACTGAAAATATTAAAACTCATACAGAGGTCTGGAAAGATATATCCTCCACAACATCCAATACTGGACATGTAATAGATCCTAGTTGATTGACTAAGGGAATAATTTAAAATGTACACATCCAATTATTATCTAGCAAAGCGACTTATTATAAAGAAGCTCCCTTGTAAAAAGTGTTGCCTCTTCCACTGTCTCTGGAAGACACATATTACTTAAAGACTCATTGACATGTAACAGTAATCAGGAGGCCCAAGGTCCCTTTCATCTAAAGAGCATACAGCCCTGGAACTGACTTCCCACACAGACTGGTAACCAAAACTTTGATGATGAACCTAGCATCTTCTGTGCATCTCATAATTCAGAGAGAAGGACTAATAAAATCAACATGTAATGAGTCAGTCAGATATTTGCAAAGTTGCCTTTGTAACTCTGGGTTCTATCGCATAGTTTGTAATGCAAATAATATCCTCCTTTCGTGTTCCAATTGCTTTGGCTACTTAACAGATTACTCTGAAACCTAGTGATGTAAAACAATCACTGATTATGCTCCCAAGTGCTGTGAGTCAGGGGTTCAGATAGAGCACAGTGGGAAAGCCTTACCTCAGTGGGGCAGCTTGAAGCCGGGGACTAGAATCATTTGAAACATCAGTCATTCACAGGTCTGGTTGTTGATGCCAGATAAATTGGAAGATCCAAGGGTTCTATAATTTCTCTCTATATATAGTCTGTCTATGTGGTCTTTTAAGGGCAGCTTCAGGGTATCTGGACTTTTTACATATTGGCTTAGGACTCCTCAGGCACAGGTCTGGAGAAAGACAGCTAGATGGAAATCACATTGACTTTTATGACCCAGCCTCAAAAGTTATGCAACATCACATCGCCCTATTCTATTGCTTCAGGAGTACAAAATTCTGCCCACGTCCAAGGGAAGGGAATACAGTTTCTACTTCTTGATGAAGGAGTGGCCACACTTCATATTGCATTACATTATAAGAAGAATATGTGGGATGGGGTATGAACTGGTTCATGCCCCAGCCTAAACCTTCACCATCTCTCTAGGGCCTGTAGGGGTTCTAGGATGTGAGGGCCAACAGATACGAATTGGTCTGCCCTGAAGCTGAAACCCCTGCCAGGGGTGCCCATCATGTGTAAAATGATGATGGTGCTGCCCTTAGGTTGGCTTGTTCCAAAGGAGCTCAGATGGGTCCCTGATAATTCCATTAGGGTTTCTGCCTCAGAGAAAAGGATGCAGATCTGTGACTCCAAGAGAGCTCAGCCTGGAGTCAGATCCAGAGGAAGCCTAGATGCTTGGTAGCTGGAATCTTCCCACCTTTAAACTGTTGCCACAGATTTGAGCAGTTGTTAAGAGACCAAAAAATGAATCAACAGGCTGATGATGCCTGTGCCTGAATTTTTAGAGTCTGAGAAGCACTTCAAGCTACATGGTTTATTGACATTTTAAATAAGCATTTGAAGTTCATTTCAGCTCAGTAAGCAAACAATCAGTTACTAGGTATACACAGAGATGAGAGGAAGAGAGGACTGCCAAGTGGAGGATGCTGAGTGGCGTGGGGACGCTAGGTGAGAGTGGGACTGGAACAGGGACGTTAGGTCTGGTGGGGAAGGCGGGAGCTGCGCCAGCGTGCTCTTAGGAGGCGGGTGTGTGCCCTGACCCTGCTTCCCACAGGAAGCAGAGAGCAGAAATGCAAACAGATTACACCAAGTCAAGGCCAGATCCTAGAGTGAAAGAGTTGCGTATCTTGAGTAAAGAGGAGGAGGAATGTTCCTTTCAGCAGCGTCCCGTAACTGCAGAAATCCAAATCCTTTTCTGACAGCTTAAGCATTGCTCAGTGAAACCAGCATCACCTCAAATCAGGACTGGTAACAAGAGAGTTTTCCATGTCACTGGGAATGACAATACTGGGAAAAAAAGAAAAGAAGCAAGCAGTATGGATGGAGAGTGAATTCCTAAAGGTGAAAAGGGTAAATAAATCAACTTAATCTGGAAGTCTGAAGAAGGATTGGTGCTTGGGCTCAGCTAAATGGGAGAGTAAGCTTGTCTATTAGATGGAGAAACAGTGGAAACAGTGTCAGACTTTATTTTGGGGGCTCCAAAATCACTGCAGATGGTGACTGCAGCCATGAAATTAAAAGATGCTTACTCCTTGGAAGGAAAGTTATGACCAACCTAGATAGCATATTACAAAGCAAAGACATTACTTTGCCAACAAAGGTTCATCTAGTCAAGGTATGGTTTTACCTGTGGTCATGTATGGATGCTAGAGTTGGACTGAGCACCGAAGAATTGATGCTTTTGAACTGTGGTGTTGAAGAAGACTCTCGAGAGTCGCTTGCACTGCAAGGAGATCCAACCAGTCCATTCTGAAGGAGATCAGCCCTGGGATTTCTTTGGAAGGAATGATGCTGAAGCTGAAACTCGTACTTTGGCCACCTCATGGGAAGAGCTGACTCATTGGAAAAGACTCTGATGCTGGGAGGGATTGGGAGCAGGAGGAGAAGGGGACGACCGAGGATGAGATGGCTGGATGGCATCACGGACTCGATGGACATTAATCTGAGTGAACTCTGGGAGTTGGTGATGGACAGGGAGGCCTGGCGTGCTGTGATTCATGGGGTCGCAAAGAGTCGGACAGACTGAGCGGCTGAACTGAACTGAAGCTTGTCTAGGAGGTTTTGGAAATCAACTTCTAGCCCAATGCCCAGAAGGCATTGTTTAAGATGTGTTGAATAGGAAGCATCCTTAAATGAGGATGTGAACTGAATTTGCTTAGAGAATTTGAAGGAATGTATCATTTCAAGACTTGCAGAACTAGTCTCCTGTGAGAGCCAAGGACTAGGCCCCTGGGACTAAAATCCTGAAATAGGAAGAGCCAGTGAGCCATAGGCTTGGGCCCATGGTCACCCAGAATCTGACCCAGAGGACAGGAGGGTATTTTTCTGGATTTTAGTATCTTAGGTTGGGGTACAGACCCTTATATACTTGCTGCTGCAGCTGCTGCTGAGTTGCTTCAGTTGTGTCTGATTCTTTGCAACCCCATTGGACTGTAGCCCACCAGGCTCCTCTGTTTATGAGATTCTCCAGGCAAAAATACTGGAGTGGGTTGCCATTTCCTCCTCCTGGGGATCTTCCTGACCCAGGGATCTAGCCTATGTCTCCTATGGCTCCTGAATTGCAGATAGATGCTTTACCACTGAGCCACCAGGGATGCTATGAATATCCTCTTCAGTCAGGATGGCTGATCCCAAGGAACTCAAAAGAAGGAAAGTGACGCCGCCTTGGGTACAGTGATGGTCCTTGGGAAACAAGTGACCATTGGGAGCTCTGTAGGAGAAAAAGGCTTGTCTTGAACCAGAGAGGAAGCTAAGGAGGGGTAAGTGATTGTCTGGTTAGGAGGGTGGTTCATCTCCATTATAGAACTGTGATCTCAAGCTGGAATGGCTTGAAAAATGTGGACCAAGGTATGCATTTTTTTCACTGATTTGTGTATTCACTGTATTATGCATATAGTTATGCTGCTGCTAAGTCGCCTCAGTCATGTCCGACTCTGTGCGACCCCATAGACGGTAGTCCACCAGGCTCCCCCGTCCCTGGGATTCTCCAGGCAAGAACATTGGAGTGGGTTGCCATTTCCTTCTCCAATGCAGGAAAATGAAAAGTGAAAGTGAAGTCGCCCAGTCATATCCGACTCTTAGCGACCCCATGGACTGCAGACCACCAGGCTCCTCTGTCCATGGGATTTTCCAGGCAAGAGTACTGGAGTGGGGTGCCATTGCCTTCTCCGACATATAGTTATAGATATATGTAATTCTAGGCAATTTCTTTCTGAGTGCAGGGAAAGTGTTAGGCCACAATGTGCTTGCAGCACTCTGTGCTTTAGCTGCAGGGGTCGAGAAGGCAGTGAGGTATCTTGTGTGTCCCCTGTCCTGTATCATTGTGAGCATCCTACTAGGAAGTTTCAGGCTTTTACTCTTGAAGGTCTTGTCTGATGAAACTCAGTGTCAGTGTGTGAAATCCAAAGTTTCCAAGTGTCTCCCTGCTCCCTATCTTTTAAGACCTCCACTATAAAAATTAAACACTGGTTAGTATCGAGTTTGAGTCTGGTGCATTAGACCACTCGGCCATCCTGACAGTTTCACTGGTTAATGTTGAGCAAATCTTCTCTCTACAACATTCTAATTTGCTTTGCTTCATTTGAGTGTTTCCAGTTGCCTTTCCATTTAAATGATCCATGGAAGTGAAAGTGTTAGTTGCTCAGTCAAGTCCAACTCTTTGCGACCCCATGGACTGTCATCCATCAGGCTCCTCTGTCCAGGGAATTCTCCCGGCAAGAATACTGGAGTGGGAAGCCATTTCCTTCTCCAGGGAATCTTCCTGACCTGGGGATCGAACCTAGGTCTTCTGCATTGCAGGCAGATTATCATTTGAGCCACCAGGGAAGCTCTAAACTATCCATATTTGATTTTAAAGTTGAAGGAGATTCTTTATGACTGAGAAACTTCTAAGATTCTTTTCCCACTGAATAACTCAGAGAAGGCAGCAATGAGTGAAGAGAAACACCAGTGGGTCCTCAACTGTCCGTAGAAAGCAGTCCTGGCTCCATGTACAGGAGGAGAAGGTGACCTGCCCACTGGGGTAGGCCAGTGCCTGGCTCTGGGCCCTCAAATATGAAACTATAAGTTTCTGTTCTGCGAAAAATAAATGTCACCTTGATACTTGGGAGAGCTTAGAGAGAGGACACAAGGCTCAGGAATAAACAAAGGAGGTATTAGTAGGTTTCTCTGTTGTCAAGTGTAGGGATGATTTAAAATAATTTTTTTTATAAATTCCCACAAAAAGGTAATGCCCAATTACATCTTTAAATATGTATTTTTTTTACAGAATTCCAATAATATAAAGTAATGAAGTGCTGAATACGTTCCAGCAGGTTTTCTCTATGCTTCACATATGTTAACTGTCCACTGTGTACAAGCTGTGAGACCTTGAGCAAGTTAGTTCATCCCCTTGTGCCTCTGTATCTGCATCTGTATAATGAGTTGTAATAGTAGCTCCCTTATAGGGTGGATATGAGGATCAAAAAGTAATGGCTGCCATTTATTGACTTTTCTGACCTCTTACCACACAGTAGTTATTATTCCAAGTGCTTCATATGAGTAAACTCATTTGAATATTTTGTTTGTATATGTAAAGAAATATTTATTTTTTGAAAGTAGAATTGTACAGTATGCACTATTTTGTCATTTTAAATCACATTACATAAAACAGCTTCATTGAATAAAACAGCTGGGACATTTTGTCTGTGTCATTCAATGTATCACTTATCATTTTAATGGCTTCTTAGAATGCCATAAAGCTGATATCATAATTTATTCCACCAGTTCCCTTTACATGGACATATATGTAGTTTCCAGCTTTCATCTATCATAATCATTTTGATAAACAACCTAATAGCTAAAATTTCTCTCATACTTATGATGGTTTCCTCAGAATAACTTTCTAGAAGTGGAATAACTGCATATGCATTTTAAACAATGTCTATGCCTTTGCCTGGAGAATCCCATGGACAGAGGAACCTGGTGGGCTATAGTCCATAGGGTCGCAAAGAGTCAGACATGACTAAAGTGATATCACACACACACACACACACACACACACACACACACACACACACGTGACTTTCAGGCAAGCCTGTTTGCAATTCTGTTCCTACCAGCAGTTTGGGTGTAGAGGATTCTCGTGCTTAGCACCCTCCACTCTCATACCATGAGCAGCCTTCCACGCCAAATTGTGAATTTGATGTTGGAAAATGTGTCTGCCTGTCATATTAATGTATATTTCTTCCGCTTTTGGAGAAGCCCCTCTTCACGTGAGTTGATCTTCACTTGGCAATTATATTTTCATGTGACTCTCATAGGACTTCCCTAGGATATATTCTTAGAAGTGAGGTTACTGAGTCAGGGGAACACCTGTTTTATGGTTTTTACTATGGTGGCATATTGCTCCTCCAAGAAAGTTCTGCCAAATGACTTTCTCTGGTAGAGTAGGGGACTGCTCATTTCCCCACACTGTAACCAACATCCAGTATTTATTGTTGTTGTTACTTTTATATGTTTACAGATTCATTTATGCAGTATGTCATAACCAGAGGTGGGAATATCAGGGAAGATGTCAGCCCTAACCAGGTGCAGGGTACTAGAGTACCTCAGTGTGTTATATACCCCTTTAGTTGCTGGACATGGGGGTATGAAGCAGGTGCCATGGCAGCTAGTGGGGTGGAGAACCTAGGGACTCTGGATAGCTGCTCTTTATTAGCCAGTCTAGAGGTATCATGCTGCTTGAACAGAGAGTATGACTTTATCACTTACACCTGCTGCATCCCACTCCTGGTCCTGGCCCTGGCCCTATAGTGCATCTCATTAATTATTTATGAGGTTGAATGTCATTTATTGCCTATTTGCATGTTTTTCCTTTTGTCAGTTGTATGCTAATTTTCTTTGCTCCTTTCTATTTTTTATCATTGATTGTATATATATATAGACTGCCACTTATGTTGAAAATATTTCCTCCAGTTTGTTATGCAATGTTCAACTTTAGTTAAGGTGTCTTTTCCCCTATGAAGAGATTTTAAACATTCAGTTCAGTTCAGTCACTCTTTCATGTCTTACTCTTTGTGACCCAATGGACTGTAGCACTCAGGCTTCCCTGTACATCACCATCTCTCAGAGCTTGCTCAGACTCGTCCAAGTCGGTGATACCATCCAACCATCTCATCTTCTATCATCCCCTTCTCCTCAGGCCTTCAATCTTTCCCAGCATCAGGGTCTTTTGAAATGTGTCAGTTCCCATCAGGTGGCCAAAGTATTGGAGCTTCAGCTTCAACATTAGTCCTTCCAATGGATATTCAGGACTGATCTCCTTTAGGATGGACTGGTTGGATCTCCTTGCAGTCCAAGGGACTCTCAAGCGTCTTCTCCAAACCCACAGTTCAAAAGCATCAATTCTTCAGCTCTCAGCTTTCTTTATGGTCCAACTCTCACACCCATACGTTAAATACTAGTGTAGTTAAATTTATCAATCTTTTACCCTTAATGGTTTCTGCCTTTGGAACCATGGTAATAAAGCTTTTTTCTTTACCAAGATTACATAAGTGTGTATCTACTTTTCATTTCATCAGTTCATTTTTAATTTATTTTTTTGAACTTTATAATACTGTATTGGTTTTGCCATACATCAATATGAATCCACCACAAGTGTACATGTGTTCCCAGTTCTGAACCCCCCTCCCACCTCCTTCCCCATACCATCTCTCTGGGTCATCCCAGTGCACCAGCCCCAAGCAGCATCCTGTATCCTGCATTTTATGCCTTTAAATGTTTATGTTAATGCGTGGTATAAGGTATGGGGATAGTTTTCCCCTCCCCCTAGTGTTTCTCAAAGTGCCTCATACCATTGCCTTGAGATGACTTATTCTCACATATTTAATTTTTGTATGTGGGTATATCTCTGGACTTTGTTTTGTTGATTTGTTTGTCTGTTTCTCTACCACACCACATTGCTTTCAACCTTTCAGTGTTGTGGTCCATTTTAATACCCAATCAGTGGGTAGTTAATGAAGCTCACTTTCAAATATTTCTTTGCTATTTATCTCTGTTATTTTCCAGCTGAACTTTCAAATCATGACGTCAAGTTTCAAGAAAATTCCATTTGTGTTTTAGCTGGTGTCCAAACAAACTTACAAATTATTTTGAAGGGAGTGACATCCTTCCAAAAATGCACCTTCTCGTTCTGAGCAGCACTTCCAGTATGCTGTATTTCCTTGATTCTAAGACATCACCAAGCATGAGCCACATCATTAATCTGAAAACAGATTTTTGAAAGTTAAACATTATGTTCTATTCAGAGTTTAATGATTCTTCTAAGTCACCTTATCCATGGACAGTAATCACAGTGACAGGATCCCTCCCTCTGTACTCCCCAGCTTAAACAATCAGGAAATTTATTATCTTACATATTTGGAAGTTCTGAGGTCAACAAGCTTCAGCGTGATTCAGCTGTCAACAATGTCATCAAGGTTGCAGCGTAGGGCCCTTTTTCTGCTCTGCCTTTCTGATTGGACTAGCGCCCCCTTCAGGCTGCTGAATGAAGCGTTTCCAGCACTGCATCTCCGAAAAGAAAGGGGCTGCCGGCACCCCACTCCAGTACTCTTGCCTGGCAAATCCCATGGATGGAGGAGCCAGGTGGGCTGCAGTCCATGGGGTCGCTGGGAGTCGGGCACGACTGAAGCGACTTAGCAGCAGCAGCCACTTTTTTTCTTAGAAATGAGGACTCTTACTAGAAGCCCCAAGGCTTTTTTTCCCTCATTGCAAGAATAGGGTCACCAGCCCAGTCTGAAACCAATCTCTGACTGGAGATGGTGGTGGTTGATGGTCTCTGATTGGCACCATAATTGTTTAAGGCCAAATAGAATGTACCCTAGAGGTGATGGTGGTGGCTGTTTATAACTGGAGATCTTGGACCTTGATGAATAAGAAAATAAATGTGAGTGACAGCAAAGAACACCTGCCTGTGAGATAACTTGCTTAATTTAGTTAAACTTTGTTTTGTTGAGTTAATATTGGGTTGGCCAGAAAATTCCTTCAGGTTTTTCTGTACCATCTTAACAGAAAACTCAAACTTTTTGGCCAATCAATACTGTTGGAAGTTAAAAATGTGTTCTGAAAATCAGCTGGGAGGTTTTTTCGTTGTTTTTTTCTTTTTCTACACTGGGCAGATTCCAGGATCTTAATTCCCAGACACTCTGGGGTAAGAACTTAGTCCTAACAACCAGGGAATTCCCTGGGAGCTTTTGACAGATAGAAGCTCAGCACCTCATGGATAATTCTTCACCTCAGGGTGACTTGATCCTTCCAATCTCTTCCAGCCTTGAAAATTTTGAGTCAATTCTGAGGGACTATTTAACTGAGCTGCTTTGTACAGGACAGGAAAAGTTCTGTGTAACACAACTTTCTGCTTCAGAGTTTCATCATAAGGTAATCTTTTTTTTCAAAGTTACTAAATCAGTAATTAGGGATACAGATTCAAGTTAAAAGAGTAAATTGGACTAAAAAAGTGTAAATACACAACTTAAACAGGAGTCAGATGAACAAATTCTATGCATGGAGTATTTCCCACATGCATGGCTAATAACCACAGCATATTAATTTATTTCTGTGCCTGGTGACTGGTTAAGTTTCTTTTGACATTGATAGTAAGATATACCTTGATTTCCACAACATTAAAACGTGAAAAATTCTTCATTTTAAAATAGAGGTAGTAAAACAGAATGGTGATTTATATAATACTATGCTGGGACACAGAATTAAGCTTAAACGCCATCTTAATAGTAAATGACTGAAAGAAATAGGATGCTAAGGTGAAATGTTACTAAGGTGAAATGTTGAGGTCATCTTTTTTTTAAGTTACAAAGGTACTTAAAGGTAAAGTAAAAATGTTTACTAAGGTAAAATGTTAAGTTATGCACTTCATTAAAAAAAATCAGCATGATGTGGAAGATAACTCAGCAATAGTGCACTTGAAAAAAGACTGAGGGATTTTGACAACAAGTTCAAGGTGAGCTACCTAATGTAATGGACACTGCAGGCTAATATTTTCATATATTAGTTTTTGTTTCACTCTGTGCACTTTCTTTTCTCTTGTTCACATTTAGGCAAGCAGTTTTCCAGAAAACCCTAATCCTTTAGGAGAACTCAGTCTAAAGAGCTCAAAGGGAGAAAAGGAATTCAGTGCAGCCACGGAAGGTTGGTAATCTTTCCCAAGCTAGAAATTTTTTCCAAACTGATGGGGGCAGAAGAGGGAGAGAGAGGTTGGAGGTGGACACTCTCTTCATGGTATTCAACTGGAAATGTCCAGATTCCAGAGAATGACTTGTGGGGACTCCAGGCACACAGGCCTTTAGATGGCCTCAGAAATAAGATCTCTTGCCTCTCATGGGACATAATCCCATCAGGGAGTCCCTGGACCCAACGGATCCTGGGAGCAGAGGTCCGTGAGCCTTTCAAGGGACACCTGTGGGGAAGATGGCTGATGACCAATGGGACCCTCCACTCCTACCCCAGAGATACCAAGGCACTGATCGCATAGAATCCTGGAGCACTGACGTAATCCTGGGGAAGGTACCAGGGATAAGCAAATTATCCAACTTCCTGCCATCCTGTTGGGAAGGAGACGTGGAGTCAGAAACTGAGTCATAAAAAATAAAGAAAGGGATATTTCCTGCACATTAGAATTTGGCCACTGAGGTGCCCACAGCTCCTAATGTTGGCCTGAACTGATAGCAGCAGCTCTGAGGTAGCCCACAGTCCTCTGCACCAGACACTGTTCCAGGGTCCTGGGTTTAAAGTATGCAAGAAAATGGAAATGCGTTTGTCCCTGTAGGGCATGCTCAAGATTCCCTCTCCCACCTTAGACATTCCCCCGGGATGTGGCTCAGAGGCAAAGAAGTCACAGGGCCTTCCTGCTAGGACAGGACACGGTCTGAGTGAGTCTTGTTCTTCTTTTGTGAGGTCTGTGAGAAAAGATGCTCCAGCAGCTGCTGCCAGTCTGGGAACCTGGGAAGCCTGAGGTGGATCAGTTCTGCTTTGATCTTACAAGAGAGCCCTCACCTTTCCTTTCTCTCTGGAATGGACTGAGTTTAAGATGTGGGTTTTGGGAAGCAGATCCATTTGGTTTTAACACTGGGTCTTAGGCACATAGCTGGAGCCTCATAGTTGTACACAAGCCCATCCAGCTTGCAAGGGGCAAAAGTCTTATTAAATAAGATGATTTGAGGGAGGCTGATGATTTCAGGGAGGCGCCTGGTAATTTGGAAGACCACTGTTCTCCACCTGACAAGCCTAGCGAGCCTGGTTCACTGCTACAAAGTCTGTGGGAGACCAGCCCCAAGCTGGAGGCTCACCTTCCCTCAAGCATACCAGATCAGTCCAGTTAGCCTGCCTTCCAATATATGGCAGCCCCTACCTAGGTCCAAGGCTTCCAGCATGGAGTGGGTTGCCATGCCCTCCTCCAGGGGATCTTCCTGACCCAGGAATCAAACCCAGTCTCTTCTGTCTCTTGCATTGGAAGGCAAATTCTTTACCACTAGCGCCACCTGGGAAGCCCCTGAGCACTCAAGCACCCACCAGAAATCTGACTCCCAGGGTTTCCCCACCTAGAAAAGCTGCTTCCACAAAGCAGTGGGCTGATTCCCATCTCACTGTCCTCCCTTTCTTTTCTGCCCCCAGTCCTCCTACTCTGCCTTCTGGAACTCAGTTTGTCACCAGAAAAATTGCCCGAGTCTTCAACCTCTGCTTTGAGTGAGCTTGTTTAATGGAAACCTGACTGTTTTCACAGAGCTCTTTTTATATCTTTCTCAAGGTCCAACACTTTGACCACCTGATGTGAAGAGCCAACTTGTTGGAAAAGACCCTAATTCTGGGGAAGACTGAGGGCAAAGAGAAAGAAGGGGGCGACAGAGGATGAGATGGTTGGATGGCATCACCGACTCAATGGACGTGAGCTTGAGCAAACTGCGAGAGATAGTGAAGGACAGGGAAGCCTGGTGAGCTGCAGTCCCTGGGGTCTCAGAGTCAGACACAACTTCAGTGACTGAACAACAAGATAAAGGGGCTGAGTACTGAGGTCTTTGCTCCTTGTGGCACTCCAGGAAGTTTCTCCCTCTTTCTTCCTCAAAATTCCCCGTTTCTGTGGAATGTGTGTCGTCAGGTTCTACTCACAAGCTATCCTTCCTTGTTAAAGTCTCCATCGCATCTTCTCTAGTGGGATTTTAGCAGCTTTTTCACTGTCTTCCTCTCCAGCACAGCTCTCATCCGCCTTCTGGGTGGCTTCAGAGTCTACGTAGATGATTCATCTCAGCCCTGGTCTTTCAGCTTCTTGCCATGGCCCTGCCTGAAACCTTGTCACTAGTAACTGGACCATCTCCAGAGTTTAGATTTCAGCGCCCTAGTCTCTGGTTACTGTGGCCACCTGTCTTTCCAGATCGTTTAGCCTGGTTACTCTAAAGATCCTCAGTTCCATAGAAACCTCCAGTGCCTTGACTGCCGCTCTTCTTCCTCATAGTCTCATTTATTTCCTCATCCAGCATACATTCCAAGGTCGATACTCTTGCAAACACAGTTCCTTTGTTCTTCAGTGGCTCCCTAGTATTCCCCAAGCAAAACAGATAAACACAACCCTGGATAAACTCATCTCTTTATCTGCTCCACTCCTGAGGAGCAAACATGGCTGAAGAAAAGTCTCGTCACCATGATGAATGCGCTTCCCTTCACCT
Source organism: Madoqua kirkii (assembly GCA_006408675.1). Lineage (NCBI taxonomy): Eukaryota > Metazoa > Chordata > Mammalia > Artiodactyla > Bovidae > Madoqua > Madoqua kirkii. Next base: position 43,666 of record SJYC01146756.1, on the reverse strand, counting down.
GTGACTGTAAATCTCAAGAGGGCTCTCAGTGCTTGTTACCCGGATGTGCTGCCACAGCTTGCTTTTCCATTGTAAGCATCTTTTAATTTCATGGCTGCAGTCACCATCTGCAGTGATTTTGGAGCCCCCAAAAACAAAATCTGACACTGTTTCCACTGTTTCCCCATCTATTTCCCATGAAGTGATGGGACTGGATGCCATGATCTTCGTTTCCTGAATGTATCTCATCTTACCATCATGCAATTAACCAGCCTACTTACATGTGTCCCCATATACTCTGCTTCTGTTTTTGGTGTGGCAGAGGTATTATCTTGTTTTCCTGTCTAAGCCTAATTTCACTCATGCCCTGGAGCCCACCCTCCTGGCCTCCCGGAATTGTCCGTTATTACTCCTCCATCATTAAAATGTTACCTTCTATACTGGATTATTCTTTCTTTCTTTTATTTTTTTGACATTACCCTGCAGCTTGTGGGATTTTAGTTCCCTGACCAGGGATTGAACCGAGGCCCTAGCAGTGAAAGTGCTGAGACCTAACCACTGGAGGCCAGGGAATTCCCTTGATTACTTTTTAAAATCTTTATTGAGCTACTGGATTCTTATCAAAAAATAAACATACCAGGATATCTCCCAAATTAAATGAAACCTTTCATCATCTTCAAATCCCCTCTTGCTATTGCCCCCTCTCCACCCTTCTTTTTGACCCAGTGTCGAAAAGCTATTTATATAGTGTCTCTACTTTCTCACCTCCCTCTTTCACCCTAACCCACTTTAATCCAGCTTTTATCTGCACAACTCCACTGAAAGGACTCTTCTCAATATCACCAGTGCTTTCCATTCTTTCATATCCTAAGTTTAGTTTTTCAGTCCACATTCAACTAGCTTCTTGGCATCTTTGGACACAGGTAATCATTCTCTTCTTCTTGAAGCACTTTCTGTACTACCCTCTCCTGGCTTTCCTCCTTCCTTGCTGGAAGGTTTTTCTCAGTCTCCTTGGCTGGTCCACTCTCTTTTAGGCCTCTAGATGTCAGAGGTCTTGGAATTCGTTCTTGACTTATTTATTTGCTCTCAGGTGAACTTCCCAGGTGGTGCTAGTGGTAAAGAATCTGCCTGCCAATGCAGGAGACACAAGAGACATGGGTTTGATCCCTGGATTGGGAAGATCCTCTGGAGCAGGAAATGTCAACTCACTCTAGTATTCTTGCCTGGAAAATCCCATGGACAGAGGAACCTGACAGGATACAGTCCATGAGGTTGCAAAGAGTCAGGCATGCCTGAGTGTCTGAGCATGGGGTGACCTTATTAGTCCCATGGTGTTAAATACCATCTTTGTGGTGATGACTCCAAAATTTATATTTTCAGTCTGATCTCTATCCTGAACAATAGACTCATATGTACAATTGTTTACTTAACAACTAACTGAAAACACCTCACACTTAACATGTCTAAAACTGTTCCCTCAGCCCATTCCTTCCCTAGTCATCCCCATCTCAGGAAATGACTCTGCTAGTCATTATTCACTATTCTCCTATTCACTGGCTTGGGTGAATTAACCATCTCTGATTCCTCTGTTTTTCTCATACCACACAATCCAAACCACTGACAAGTTCTGCTGACTCTAAAAATATTCATCTCCAACCTGACCACTTCCCACTTCTTCCACCAATCCCATCTTGATCCAAGGCACTACATTCTTGCTCAGACAATTGCAATAGCCTCTTGATTTGTCTCTCTTCTTCCATTCCTGCTCCTTGTAATTCCATATATTAACTAAGAATTACTTTTAAAATGTAAACCATACTTTAAAATATGCAGTATTCTTCTGCTGAAGATACTCCAGCGCCTTCCCATCACACTTGAAATAAAATCCAAACTGCTTATCTCATTTTACCAACCCTACTGAATCCAACCCCCAAGTCTCTCTGATCTTATCTCCTTCTCCTTCTGCCCTCTGATCCATTGGCCTCATTGCTTCCTTTGAACCTAAGCTTTCCTTCTGTGGGGTCTTTGCATGGGTTGTATTTTCTGTCTGCAATACACTGCCCTATACTGTCTCATGTCTGATGACCTCACTTCAATCAGGTCTTAAGAATTAACTTATTATGACACAGACAGAGGACAGATATACCATTCTCTTGGATTGGAAGAATCAATATTGTGAAAAGGACTATACTACCCAAAGTGATCTACAAATTCAATGCAATCCCTATCAAACTACCAATGGTGCTTTTCACAGAACTAGAACAAAAATTTCACAATTTGTGTGGAGACACAGAGAACCCCGAATAGCCAAAGCAATCTTGAGAAAGAATGGAACTGGAGGAATCAACCTTCCTGACTTCAGACTATATTACAAAGCTATAGTCATTAATACAGAGTGAAGTAAGTCAGAAGGAGAAAGACAAATATTATGTTTTAATGCATGTTTATAGAGTCTAGGAAGATGGCACTGATGAGCCTGCCTGCAAGGCAGCAGTGGAGACGCAGACACTGAGAGCAGACTTGTGGACACAGTAGGGGAGGGAGAGGGTGGGATGAATGAAGAGAGGAACATGGATACGTTTACATTACCATATGGAAAACAGATAGCTGATGGGAATTTGCTGTGTGACACAGGAACTTCAACCCAGGGCTCTGTGACAGCCTAGAGGGGTGGGATGGGATGGGAGATGGGGGGGAGTTTTAAGAGGGAGGGGACATATGTATGCCTATGGCTGATTCATGCTGATGTATGGCAGAAACGAGCACAATACTGTAAAGCAATTATCTTCCAATAAATTTTTTTTTAAATTATCAGTGGAAACTTTCCTGACCTTCCTATCTAATGTAATCACTCATCTCCATGGCTCTTTGTCACCTGATCCTGCTTTATTTTTTTCTCGAGCACTTACATTATATCAACATTGCATTGTATATTTATTTCTTATTGCCTGTTCCCTGTATTGAAACGTAAACTCATGAGAGCAAAGACTTTTTCTGTCTTCTCTTAATTATTATATCTCCAGTGCTGAAACAATGACTCTGATGTGAAATTTGATTCCGAAGTCTTAACCCTCTGTGCACTGATGCCAAACAGAAATACGGAGACAGAGTTTTGAAGAAGGAAAGAATGGCTTTATTTCTTTGCCAGGCAAAGAGGAACACAGCAGGCTAATGCCTTGGAAACTACAAACTCTCCCTGAGGAATTGGAAGAGGTCTTATAGACAGGGTTCCTGGTCAGGAGGATAGGTGACAAGGGTCAAGGCAATGACAGACTTGAACTCTTCTGATGGATTGGTGGTGAGGTAAGTAGGAGCCAGCATTATCAGCCTTTTGGTTCCAACTGACCTGGGGTCTCTGTGTTTGTGGGCAGCACAACATCATATATTGTTAATCCCTCCCACCTGAACAGCCTTACAGAGACTGGAAGATCTTTTTGTGTATCCATTGATAGGAAACCATGACCTGGCCCCAAGACTGATCCCTGGACCAGGAAGATCTCCCAGAGGAGGAAATGGCAACCCACTTCAGCATTCTTGCTTGGACATCCCACGGACAGAGGAGCCTGGCAGGCTACAGTCTATGGGGTCACAAAGAGTCGGACACGACTGAGCGCACACAGCTGGACATTCCCCAGACCTCCTGCATTAGCACATCTCGGAGGAAGGAGCCAGGAGTCAGCAAACTGACCTTGAAATCCAGCTGGATGAAATAGCCTAGGAGGTCCTTCCTCACTCTAAGAGCCTATGATTCAAATTCTAATGCTGTTCATTAGCTGGGATTAGCTGAAGGCCCTTGGGCATGTTATTAAACTTTTTGGGCCTCCACTTTGTCATCTTTAAAACAGAAATTAAGCTACAGTCTCTTCTGGCTCTAGAGTCCCATGCTTTTCTTAATTTTTGCAAATTTAAAAATTTGAAACATGAGATATAACTGTCATATAACATTGTATTAGTTTAGGTGAACAACATAATGATCTGATATTTGTCTCTATGGTGAGATGATTACTGTGACACAGTAGTAACCCTTATCTGTGGTCTTGCTTTCTGTGGTCTCAGTTTCCCTTGGCCAACCATGGTCTGAAAATATTAAATGGAAAATTCCAGGGGCAGATAGTTCATAACTTTTAAATCGTGTGCCATTCTGAGCAGCGTGATGAAATCTTGCATCGTCCAGGGACATGGATCATCCCTTTGTCCAGCATATCCTGCCCACTTATCACTTAGTAGCCATCCTGGTCACCAGATCAGATTGACTGTCATGGTATTGCAATGCTTGTGTTAAAGTGAGGTGAGGTGAAGTCGTTCAGTCGTGTTCAACTCTTTGCGACCCCATGAACTGTAACCTACTAGGGTTCTCTGTCCATGGGATTCTCCAGGCAAGAATACTGGAGTGGATTGCCATTTCCTTCTCCAGGGGATCTTCCTGACCCAGGGATCGAATCTGGGTCTCCCACACTGGAGGCAGACGTAAAGTGACCCTCGTTTTATTTAACAATGGCTCCAAAGAGTAGTGATGCTGGTAATTCAGATATGCCGAAGACAAGGTATAAAGTGCTTCATTTCAGTGAAAAGGTGAGATTTCTCAGCTTAATCAGAAAAGAAAAGAAAATTGTCTGTTGAGATTGCTAAGACTGACAGTAAGAAAGATCTTTCTATCTAAAAAACTGTAAGGAAGGAAAAAGAAATCCATGCTAGCTTTGTTGCTGCACCTCAAACTGCAAAAGTCGCAGCCACAGAGTACAATCAGTGTTTAGTTAAGATGGAAAAGGCATTGAATTTGTATAAGACACTTGAGAAGGACCATATTCACATAATTTCTATTACAGTATATTGTTACAATTATACTTTATTATAATAGTTATTGTTAATCTCTTACTGTACCTACTTTATAAATTAGCTTTACCATAGGTATGTATGTATAGAGGGAAATATATGTAAGGTTCAGTACTAGCCAAGGTTTCAGGCATCCACTGGGGTCTTGAATTGTATCTCCTGTGGATAAGAGGATACTGCATAAATTTAGTTAGCATCCAATACCACACACAGTTACAATTTTATTCTCTTGTGATGAGAACTTTTAAGACTGTTAGCAACGTTCAAATATAAAATACAGTATTATTAGCCATAGTCACCATGCTGTACATTACATCCCCAGGACCATGCATCTATTTTCTACCTTGTCTCTCTTTATTTGTAGCTTTGATTGTAGCTGTTTACAAGAGAATGTGTCTTTTTTTTTTTTTTAATGTTTGTTGAAATGAAATGAAAAGTAGTAAATGCTCAATAAATTTTTGTTGATTGATAGCTAGGTTTAGGGTTAGTCAAAGGAGACCATTCAAAACAGGAGGAAAAGCCACATCTTAAAAGCCAGGAGCTTCACAAACCTTGGCTCACTTCAGAGCTTTACATGAAAGCTGTTATTTAAGTTGTGCTTCTGAAGGTTGGAGCAGGGAGGCAGCAACCTGCCATCACAGGACTGCTGTGGGCCAGCACATGCTCTGCCAGCTATGCCTGCCGCCTGGAAGAGGCTTCCCCTGTGTGGCTTTATCAAAGGCCACGGGCTGGCCGCTGGGCACACAGAGCTGCTCCTGTGTGGGCACAGAGACTCCTTGTCGGGCTGCCCCTCAGAGGAGCCACAGGCCTGGTTTCCGTCTCCTCTGTAGGGAGGAGGATAAAGTTTGAGAGGGAGGCCTATGGGGTTTGTCCAGATCCCAGAAGTAGCAGGCAAGACGAATATTCATGGGCACATCTATGGATGCTGGCGCCTCAGGCTGGTGACTTTGGCTGCAGTTTCCATCGACTTTGTTTTTAAGAGAATATCTAGAAGAGAGAAGAGCTGCATTCTAAAGTCAGGGACATTATCTCTTGCTGGGAATCAGATGGAGGCTCCTTGTCTGCAGGAACTCCTGTGGCTCCTGTCAGCTAAAGGCAGCTATTAAGCGGGTCAGATTGCCTGGCTGGGGCTTGGGCTCTCCCGATAGAGTCTCCCTGCCATTTCTGAAGAGTCTACCTTCAAGAATATCTGGCTGAGCTCTTTCTGCTGAGGGTCATCCCAAAGATTATGGCCTTGGTGAGGACCCCCAGGTGGTGACTCAGCAACTTCTCCCCTCAACCCCACTCAGGCTCTGGTCTCACCAAGTCATACTCAGGAGTCCTCAAGTGCCCTCGCTACTTGATCTTCCTTGTTCTTCCCTGAGTCCTGTCTACAGACATAAACCTCTAGGACTCACCAGAGAGCTTAGGACAGGATGCCTCCCAAGTGTCTTTTTCCAAGCACACTTCCCCCAGGGAAGATAATTTGCATTAAGGCATCCACTATGTGTGAGGCCCCCGCTATGTATTTTACACTAATTCTTTCCAGGGTGGGGTGTGAGATCCTCAAGGATGACCCACTGGGGAGTAAGAAGAGCACACTAAGATTTCTATTTACATGTATATTCTAATCCAATAAATAAGAAAGAAATTAAGTATGTGCTGTGCTGTGCTGTGCCTAGTTATGTCCAACTCTTTGGGACCACACAGACTGTGGCCCACCAGGCTCCTCTGTCTGTGGGGATTCTCCAGGCAAGAATATTGGAATGGGTTGCCATTTCCTTCTCCAGGAGATCTTCCCAACCCAGGGATCAAACCCAAGTCTCCTGCATTGCAGGTGGATTCTTTATCTTCTGAGCCACCAGGGAAGCCCAAGAATACTTGGGAGAGGGTAGCCTATCCCTTTTCCAGGGGATCTTTCTGACTCAGGAATTGAACAAGGGTCTCCTGCATTGCAGGCAGATTCTTTGCCAGGTGAGCTACCAGGGAAGCCTCGAAATTAAGTAAACTTGTATTTAATGGAAACTAGCACCTACATGCCCAGTTCATGAGGTATCTTGGGGGTGGGGTGGGGATTACAGTCATGCAAAAGCTGACGTGGCATCCCCAGGCTTTTGTTCGCTCATTTTCAGTGTATTGAGACAAAATGTGGTGAACATTAATGGATTTATGGATTTTAAAATAATCCTCACAAAGTGAACAAATGGCTTAAACAGAGGCCAAAGGTTGAGTTCAGTTCAGTTCAGTTGCTCGGTCGTGTCTGACTCTTTGCAACCCCATGGACTGCAGCACACCAGGCCTCCCTGTCCAAAACCAACTCCCAGAGTTTACTCAGACTCATGTTCATTGAGTCGGTGATGCCATCCAACCATTTCATCCTCTGTCCTCCCCTTCTCCTCCCCCCTTCAATCTTCCCCAGCATCAGGATGTTTTCAAATGAGTCAGTTCTTTGCATCGGGTGGCCAAAGAATAGGAGTTTCAGCTTCAGCATCAGTCCTTCCAATGAATATTCAGGACTCATTTCCTTTAGGATGGACTGGTTGGATCTTCTTGCAGTCCAAGAGACTCTCAAGAGTCTTCTCTAATCCCATAGCTCAAAAGCATCCGTTCTTCGGTGCTCAGCTTTCTTTACAGTCCAACTCTCACATTCATACATGACTACTGGAAAAACCATAGCTTTGACTATTTGGACCTTTGTTGGCAAGTAATGTCTCTGCTTTTTAATATGCTATCTAGGTTGGTCGTAACTTTTCTTTCAAGGAGCAAGCATCTTTTAATTTCATGGCTGCAGTCACCATGTGCAGTGATTTTTGGAGCCCCCCAAAATAAAGTCTGACACAGTTTCCACAGGTTGAAAATAATTCTAAATTTTGAATATAAACAAACAAAAATAGTAGAGAAACATTTCTACTTTCAGAATAAACTATATCATGCTACAAAACGAAAACAATGGCAATCCAATCAGATCTGACAAGATGCTGGTAACAAAGGAAAAAACTGGTGAAGAAGAGTATTTGAAATCTGAATTTGCATCCACTGTCTTTATGGGGCCCTCCCTCTAAGTTTACAGCCTGTTTTGAGATAATAGCTAAGGGTGATATAAAGCTGTTACATTTAGCAATGTATTAAAAAACTAGGCACGAAAAACATGAAGGCAGGTCTCTACAGCTTTTCAGAAATGTTAAAGTCATGAAAAATCAGCCCTGTTTGTAAGGAAATTTTATTAAACTTAATAATACCAGTTTAAAGTCCCTTTTGAAGTTTCTAATGCAATAGAGTGTTAGTAGATCAGTTGTGTCCAACTCTTTGCTACCCCATGGCCTGTAGCCCATCAAGCTCCTCTGTCCATGGAGTTCTCCAGGCAATAGGAAAAGACGAAGTCACACACTATTGGAGAAACACATCCTAACTTCCTGGCTGAAACATACAGAAAACAATATGGCAAAAAAACTGTGATGTATTCACCTTTCAGAAAAAGAATTTTAAAATTGTTGAATGATGTTTAAAAAAACATTGCTTAAGATTTGAAGCAAGAAGTATTAGCATAAAGCACTAAATTTCACAGGCTTCCCTGGTGGCTCAGACGGTAAAGAATCTGCCTGGAATGCAGGAGACTTGGGTTCGATCTCTAGATTGAGAAGATCCCAAGAAGGGCATGGCTATCCACTCCAGTATTCTTGCCTGGAGAATTCCATGGACAAGGGAGCCTGGTGCGCTACAAGCCCATAGGGTCACAAAAAGTTGGACATGACTGACACCACTTTCACTTTCACTAGATTTCTCAGTGAAAGATAGAAGTGGACATTTGGATAGAAGTCCTGCTACATCTAACATGTTTCACTTTATGGTAATTCCTAAATTCTATTTCAATGAAGAAATTACATGAACATTTTGCTTCTTTTTAGAATATAAAAAGCCGTAAGAGCTTGTAGTAAACACACTGCTGCTGCTGCTGCTAAGTCATTTTAGTCGTGTCTGACCCTGTGCGCCCCATAGACGGCAGCCCACCGGGCTCCCCCGTCCCTGGGATTCTCCAGGCAAGAACACTGGAGTGGGTTGCCATTTCCTTCTCCAATGCAGGAAAATCAAAAGTGAGTAAACACACTAGTAATGAGAAAAAGCTGGATAAAGATTTTAGAAAGTCATTCAATGTTTTTGCATCCATTAGAGAACTGAGGTCTCAAATCAAATTCCGGAGGGGTGAGAAGCTCTTCCGAGGAGAACCTCCATACTCACTTTTGCTAGAGTATGGAGGAAAGAAGAAGTTGCCAAAAGAGCAGACAGGTAAGAAGAAAACATCTGAAATTTCAATGAATTCTTAGGAGTCAACTTTGGGTCCAGGAGGACAATTTAGAATCCTCAGAAGGCGTAGACCCAAGGGGAACCCACAATTCCTTGCCAGCTGTTTTTCTGAATTTCTACCAAGTTCTCATGGAGAAGACTGGGGATGGAGACCTGAGAAAACCCTCTCCTCTGTTTTGCAGAGGCACAGGAACCTCCCCAGATTCTTCTTTCATACGATGCAAAAGCCACATGCTTCTGGAATGGGGACGGGAAGGAAAATCTATAGTCCCTTGGCCATAGGCAAAAAGCTGCTACCGCTGGACTAGAGGTAGAAGTAAAAGCATCTGCTAGGAGAGGAAAAGGAAGTCTGCTTGGGGGTTTAGAACATATGTAGAATCTAAATATTAGTCAAAATAGCATGAAGGATGAGCAGGAGAGATGGAAGTATACTGTTGTAACATTCTATGACTATACTTCTATTTGACAGCAAACTACATATTGTAAATTGCAGAATAGCCACCAAAAAGTAAAATAAAGAGGTGTAACTATTAAACCAGTGTGTTTGTGTGTGTGTGTTCAGTTGTGTCCAACTCTCTGTGACCCTATGGACTCTGTCCATGGGATTCTCCAGGCAAGAATACTGGAATGTGTTGCCATTTCCTCCTCCAAGGGATCTTCCTGACCCAGGGATCAAACCCACCTCTGCTACATCTCCTGCATTGGCAGGTGGATTCTTTACCACTGTGCCTTCTGGGAAGCCCATTAAGCTAGTATTAGAGCTTAAATGGAATTATATAAAAAATTCTCATTAATCAAAAAGAAGGCAGGAAAAGAGAAAAAACAAAGATAGGGCAAATGATCAAATGGCAGATTTAAATCCAATCATATTTATAGTTACATTAGATGTAAATGTCTAAATAGTCCAAATAAAAGGCAGAGAGTTTTAGAGTGGGGGGAAAAAAAAGCAGGCTTGTTTATATTTTCCACACCAAAAAAAACCCCTATTTTAAATAAAAAGACATAGATAGGTTAAAAGTAAAAAAAAATTGAAAGAGATATGTCATATAAGCAGTAATTTTTAAAAAGGTAGAATGGCTGTATGAATACTAGACAAAGTAGACTTCAGAACAAGGCCTATTATCAGTTAAAAAGAGGGACATTACATAGTGATAAAGGAGTCAGTTCATTAGGAAGACATAACAACTCTAAGGGGCTTCGCTGGTGGCTCAGACAGTAAAGAATCCCCTGCTATGCAGCAGATCCAGGTTTGATCCCTGGGTCAGGAAGATCCCCTGGAGAAGAAAATGGCTACCCACTCCATTATTCTCCATGGAGAATCCCATGGACATAGGAGCCTGGGGGGCTACAGTCCACGGGGTTACAAGGAGTCAGATATGACTGAGCAGCTAACATTTTTACACTTTCACTTTCACCAGCTCTAAGGGTTTTCCAGGTGTCACTAGTGGTAAGAACATACTGTAAGAGGTGAAGGTTTGATCCCTAGATCAGGAAGATCCCCTGAAGGAGGGAGGGCACGGAAACCCACTCCAATATTCTTGCCTGGAGAATCCAATGGGCAGAGGAACCTGCTGGGCTATACTCCATAGGGTTGCAAAAACTCACACACTACTGAAACAACTTAGTAGCAGCAGTAACCACTCTAAATGTACATGCACTTAATGAAAGAGCTTCAAAACATATAAAGCAAATGCTGATGGAATGGAAAGAAGGAATCGACAAATCCACTCTATTAGTTCACCCTTCACTCACCCAACACTGCAGGTTATGATCCTGAAATTTCTTCAAGCTATATCCCCTCTTTCTAAAAATCACCCACAGGGGAGATGCAGATACCTTAGCATGATTTCCTCATTTCTGTCCTGAATCAGTAGGCATGGTCAAATCTTACTTAGACTTTTAGACCAAAGTCTATTATAGATGTCCATAATGGAGAAGAGACAGATCAGAGGCTAGAGGAAATACAGACCAATGTCTATCTAGACCTCTTCATTTTACTATTTGGAACAATGAGGGCCAGAATCCTGAAATAAAAGACCTGAGGTCACACCGCTGGCTAGCCATAGAGCCAGGACTAGAACAAGGACACCTGCCCTCAGTCCCGTGCTATTTCTGGCAAAGGAGGGGAAAGGCGTGGGGGTCAGAGTGGAGGGAAGAAGAGGAGGGAAGAAGAGAAGACGTGAATTACGTGAAGTTCCTGAACTTCAGGCCCTGCAGTACTGTGGTGGAAGGAAGTTGGGAACGGTACATACATTGGACATAGGGACACTTTTCAATACTGTTGAAGGGTTTTTAGAGCCACCATGAAGAGTCTCAGGGACTTGGGGGGTTATCGCATGGGAAAATTCAGTGGTAGATCAAGACGAGCAAGCCAAGCGAAAAGATTTCCTTTTGGAAATCAAGTGAAGAAGTCTTGCTCTTATTATTTTCTTTGTGTCTCCAATAATAAATAGAGTTCGTGGAACATAGGGACCAATCCTTCCACATATATCACCCATGCACTCATTCCTGCCTGGCTTTATCTATTTCAGTGTAGGCATGTTTTTCTCTGAAGGAACGCTTGTAAGGCTGAAGATACTGCTCAGAGCAGAGTTTCTCAGTCCAAGCAGGGTACAGATGCATCCAAGGTTCTGCCTGCTGGGTCTCATTATCCCTTTCCCCCCACCACAGGAGAATGGTTAGATATCAGCTAAAGATGCTGCTCACTGTGGAGTGTCTAAAAGGCTAGGAAACCATATGAGGACCACCGGCTGGGAAGAGAGCTCTGAAACAAGGCCTATGAACAATGATGTTAACTTTAGCTGATGCCTTAAAAGTAAGTGCCCACTGCTTTCCCATTTGTTGTTATTCAGTCGCTCAGCCATGTCTGACCCTTTGCAACCCCATGGACTGCAGCATGCCAGGTTTCCCTGTCTTTCACCATCTCCCAGAGTTTGCTCAAACTCATGTTCATTGAGTTGGTGATGCCATCCAACCATTTCATCCTCTGTCATCCCCTTCTCCTCTTGCCTTCAGTCTTTCCCAGTTATGAGATCTTTTCCAATGAGTCAAAGACTTCACATCAAGTGGACAAAGTATTGGAGCTTAAGCATCAGTCCTTTCAATGAATATTCAGGACCAATTTTCTTTAGGATTGAATGGCTTGATAGTCTTGCAGTCCAAGGGACTCTAAAGAGTCTTCTCCACCACCACAGTTTGAAGGCATCAATTCTTCGGCACTCAGCCTTTTTTACCGTCCAGCTCTCACATTCGTACATGACTACTGGAAAAACCATAGCTTTGACTCTGTCTGATCCCTTTCAACCCACCTACTCTTAGCTGGGGAAATATGTTCAAATGTTTAAGTCAGTTCCCCAGGGACATGGGCTGGTAAGAGATAAGCTTGGAGTGGGACCCAGTTAAGCAGATCTCTACTTACCTTTGGAGGATAAGAGAGACATATCAGCGGAGTAATTGATCTCATACTGCCGTGGTCTCCTTTAGGCAACCTGTGTGAAAAATGAGAGAAGGCCAAGGTGGGTCAAGAGTCCAGTTCTGCCTGGGAGAGTCAGCATTTCACAGACAGGGAAGCATTTGAGATGACTCTAAAACAGCTTCCTAAATTAGGCTGCTCATCAGAAACAACTGAAGAAGTTAAAAAACAAAACAAAACACTGATCAGACCGATCAATTTAGTACCCCAGTGGGGAAAACTGAGAATATGCCTGTATTTGTCCCAGTAGCTGTCCCTGTGGCTAGATGGAGATCCTTGAAGGGCTGGGAATTGGGCCAGCCCCAGGAGCCTTCAGTCTCATGCAGTGGGGGGCAGCTCCTCCACTCCTCTTCCCTGAGTGGAGAGAAGGGCTTCTGAATGGAAGGTTGGGATCCTGTCTGGCACCTACTGGATCCAGAGACTGGGATCTCCTGGACAGGACAGGAGCCTCTCCATTATGTGATCTGTGCCACAGGCTAGTTTACCGCCATCTGCCCCGGGACTGTGCTTACAGAATTATTTCTTTGTCAAAACACACAACAGTGAGCCTGCCTTGGCCCCAGGCTTCTGTTTCATAATTTTTTATTGGAGCAGAAAGAAGGAGCACATTATTACTCTTCTGCTCCATGTTTTCTCATGGCTCAAGAGAGCAACAAGCACTTTGTGCAAACAGAAAAGCCGGCTTTGTTGTCTGAGGACAGGGAGGTGAGAGAGACAAGACGAAGGCCTTTCACAGACCATAAAAGAGACGCACCACACAAAGCAGGCTTGGGGCGAATGGGCGGGAGGCCTTGGGAATGGTGGAAAGAAATCATCTGCACACATTCACCGGCTCGTCCGAGTTTTACAGGTTTCAGTAGGAAAAGTGATCCGGGCAGGTATGTGTCAAGTCTCTCTGGCAGAACGCTTTCTACTAAGAGGACCATTCTCAGATGATTTTATGCAATGATGATGTTTTTATAAAATCAAGGGAGTCAATCAAGTTGTTGAGGGCATTTTGATGTTTAAGAAATCATGGTTTTGATATCTGACGAGTAGTGGCTTCCCATGTGTCACCTGCTCCTCCTTGTGTCCTGAGGAGACAGGGTAGCTGTTGTCATCATCAGCTGCAGAGGCGGAACCGAGGCCCGGAGACTGAGGCCCTCAGCTCACACAGCAGAGCCGGGTTCAGTTCCTAATGTGTGCATACATTTTACTTCACTCTGGTGGTGCTGGAAGCCATTCAGTAATTTCCCAGTGCTATTGGTGTCATGAATCTGAATTTAAATTTAAAACAGCTTTTTTGAAGCATGATTAATGTACAGTGTTGTGTTGATTTCTGCGGTACAGAGGAATCTGAATTTTTCCATGTTGGATTTTCTTCAAGTAGAGCACAGAAGTCGATTCAACTGATAAGTTAGCACAGCCTAGTAAGATGCGTACATGACTTTGAGGAGCCTTCTTTATGAACATTAGGGGGCTTCCCTGTTGGCTCAGAGGTTAAAGCGTCTGACTGCAATGTGGGAGACCTGGGTTTGATCCCTGGGTTGGGAAGATCCCTTTATGAACATAATTACATCTCTCAACAGTACAGAAGTGAATAAACAAGTAGAAATTTCCCCCTAAGCTAGGTCTCTTCTGTCTCCACCTCTGGATAAATGCTCTTTCTAGAACAGTGAGTCTCAAATTTCACTGAGTATCAGAATCATCTGGAGGGCTTGTAAACCAGATTACTGGGCTCATCCCCGGAGACTCTGACTTAGCTCGTGTGGGAAGGGGCCTGAGAATTAGCATTTCTAATAAATTCCCTAGTGATAGTGAGGCTGCTGGTACTTGGAACTCATTTTTTAAAAAACCACTTTTACAGTGTTTTCTTTCTACGTGTACACAAGTACATATCTCTATAGCTCTGCATAAGCACAGATGATTAAAAATGAACCCATGCTTTACTTACAATTTTAAAATTTGTTTGTTTTCATTTAACAGACAGATTCCAACTCTGTAGATTAGAATCTTCATCATTCTGTTTTTTTTTTAATTATTTTGTTGAAGTATAGGTGATTTACAATGTTGTATTAATTTCTGCTATACAGCAAAGTGATTCAGTTATGCATATGTATATATATTCTTTTACATATTCTTTTCCATTATGGTTTAATCACAAGATATAAAATATAGTCCCCTGTGCTATACAGCAAGACCTTGTTGTTCATGCATCCTACATATAATAGTTTCTATCTGCTAGTCTCAAACTCCCAGTCCATCCTGGAATCATTCTTTTAAATGGCTGCATAGGAATCCATTGTACGTCTTATCACGACTTATTTAACCAGTCTCTATTACAAAGAAAGCTGAGTGCCAAAGAATTGATGCTTTTGAAATGTGGTGTTGGAAAAGACTCTTGAGAGTCCCTTGAACTGCAAGGAGTTCAAACCAGTCCATCCTAAAGGAAATCAGTCCTGAATATTCACTGGAAGGACTGATGTTGAAGCTGAAACTCCAATACTTTGACCACCTGATGGGGAGACTGACTCAATAGAAAAGACCCTGATGCTGGGAAAGATTGAAGGTGGAAGAAGGGGATGATAGAGGATGAGATGGCTGGATGACAGAGGATGAGATGGCTGGATGGCATCACCGACTCAATGAACACGAGTGTGAGTAAACTCTGGGAGTTGGTGATGGACAGGGAGGCCTGGCGTGCTGCAGGCCATGGGGTCGCAGAGTCAGATGGAACTGAGTGACTGCACTGAACTGATTGATTACTGAATGTTCAGATTGTTTCCATTTTTTTTCCTACTATGAACAATATTGCTGACTTTTCATAGATCTTTACACATTAATGCTAATATTTCTGAAGGATAAATTTACAAAGGTGAGATTCAGATGGGTGATAGTGATTACTCTTAAAATTACATACAAGGGCTTCCTTGGTGGTCCAATGGTTAAGAATTTGCCTTTTGGTACAGAAAACACTAGTTTGATCCCTGGCCCAGGAGGACACCACATGCTGCAGAGCAACTAAGCCTGTGTGCCACAATTACCAGGCTCTCGAGTCTGCAAGCTGCAACTACTGAACCCACACGCCTAAAGCTTGTGCTCCACAATAAGAGAAGCCACCGCGATGAGCGTCCAAGTGCCACAATTAGAGAGAGGTCCCGCTCTCTGCAACTGGAGAAAGCCGTCATACAGCAACAGAGACCCAGCACAGCCAAAAATAAAATAAATAAAAAATTTAAAACTGGCAAGTTATGCCCTACCCTCATAAAGTTTGTTCCAAATTACATTCCTATCAGTAGAATTTGAAAAATTTCTCAATACTGAATATTAAGAATAATTTTTATTCATTTACCTGTCTTTCTAGCAGCACCACACAGCATGCACTGTTCTCTGACAAGGGATGGAACCTCTGCCCCCTTGCAGTGGAAGCGCAGTCTTAACCACTGGATGGCCAAGGAAGTTCCAGGAATCATTTTTATCTTTGCTTATCTGATAGGTGAAATCTGTTCTATTGTTATTTTGATTTGTATGTCTTTATTAATGAAATTGGGCCTATGTTATTGACCACTTATATTTCATCTCCAGCCATGTGCCTTCTTATATCCTTTGCCTATTTTTCAGAAAAGACATTCAGAATGGCAGAGAAATTCACGGCAGCTTCCTCACTGTACTGTGTGTGGCTTGGGCTCCTGACTCCCCACGGAAGCGATTTGGAGGTGCTACAGAGGAGGAACAGGAAACAAGCCACAGAAATGAGCAAAAATGACTAAAGGAATGAGTTTAGAAAAGCAAAATAAATAAAGACTGTTTGGGCCAGAGAATAGATATGGGAAGGGACAGTTGGAAGGGCTCACCATTTCTTTGTTTTAAGTAATTTAATCAATTTATTTACTTTGCTGCTGCGTGGGTCTTTCTCTAGTCGTGGTGAGCAGGGTCTACTCTCTATTAATAGTTGGGCGAGCTTCTCACTGCAGTGGCTTCTCTTGTTGTGGAGCACAGCTCTAGGGCACAGTCTCAATAGCTGTGGCACCTGGGCTCAGCAGTTGTGGGCAGTCGGCTTAGCTGCTCCGCAGCATGTGGGATCTTTCTGGACCAAGGATCAAACCCATGTCCCCTGTATTGGCAGTCAAGATTCTTTACTGCTGAACCACCAGGGAAGTCTGGACTCACCATTTCTGAATGGTAGGTCTTTTGGTGCTGATATGTACTCCTTCTGCTAGGAATCAACTTCAGGTCCCAGAGGCAGGCTTTATTCAGTGTGAGGAAGGGCTTTCTGAATATTCTATTCTTAGAGACATTTCAACTCAATTGGAGATAATTTTGGTGCAGTCCCTGCTACACTTCAAATCACAGAGCATGATCTTCCAAATAGCTCTGTGTTCCTTTCTTTCAAGCTAGAGAAATTTAAGATATAGTGGTTAGGTCAATCTGATCTCATTTAATTAAAAGTTCGGGCTCTTTCCAACCCACAGACTGCCATGGTATTTGAAAGTGTCCCTCTCTCCTCCCCAGCAGCATGTGCTTTCAGCACTAAGATGGCTCATTTATGAGTTATGTCCTCTGCCTGGATGCTGACTCTGGCACCAGAGTTAGCATGGCAGCAACCCAGCTCAGCAGCTGAGAGGTCCCTTCTTCCCACGGGACCTGAGCCAGTATTATGCATTCAGGGAGTTTTCAGTGATCAAACACAACCCAGAGGTCAGCCTTTCCCTGTGCTCTCTTTCTGCTGCTGCCTCATTGCAGCGAGCTTGACTCTAATATCATTACTGGGCTCTTTTCCCTGTTCCCCAGAAGATATCCTCTTGTACTCAAGGCATTAGTGAGCAATGCAGTAAGAGGAAGGTACAGTCAAGGCCCTGGGAGCCCCTGACTTCTCTTTCCTATGTATAGAATTACAGAGTCCAAGCTAGAAAACTGAGGCATCACCTACTCTTCCCAAACCCTCCCCTCCCCATTCCATTAGTGACTGGCTCTTACCAAACATGTCTAAATTTTGATCTATTTTCTCACCCTTATCATCCCTGGTTCAGTCTAAGTCCTTTCTCCCTTTCCTGAATGAATGCATTGGCCTGCTGGTTTCCTCCTGTCATGTCACCCTTCAGACCACTTAACCATATAACCACTGATTCATTCATTCACTCATCTGCCATTCTTGGTCTTTGTGCCATGCACATTCAATAAATGCCACAGAACTGAGTTATTAATTACAAAGAAGACATGGAGGCAATCAACCCTCTTAGTTTAAAGGAGTTGGGGTGCTTTCTGAGGTGGGGTTCGAGAGGCAGATGAGCTTGAGGTGGGCCTTGAGGTATGAGAAGGTGGAAAATACCATGAGTTGCTCACCCAGCAGTCATTCCTCATTCTTTCTTGCTGTAGGGTTTCATATTCTCATGTGCTCAGGCAAGCTACTTCTGACTCCAGCCGTAGATGGGAAATCTTGATTGGTTCATACAAGTCACAGTGATTCCCCTTTCAGCCATTAGCTTAGGCTGTTAGGACCTGAGGGGAAGATGTCTGGGAAGGCTTCTGATAAACGTTTCCTTCCCTCATGAGAACAAATGTATGGGAAGAAAAGCTCCTCTTCCTCACAGTTGTTAGCATACGTGTATATCATTCCTGAAACCACAGCAGCCAGCTTGCAACTGTGAGGAGAGAAATTGTCAATATGCTGAGGTTGGTGGAAAGGTGGAAAGCATTTGGATTCTTTAAGATCACAAGCATGTGAATTAACTAACTCTGGA
Organism: Madoqua kirkii; assembly: GCA_006408675.1. Taxonomy (NCBI): domain Eukaryota; kingdom Metazoa; phylum Chordata; class Mammalia; order Artiodactyla; family Bovidae; genus Madoqua; species Madoqua kirkii. Next base: position 25,381 of record SJYC01146756.1, on the reverse strand, counting down.
AACTACCCACCCCAAACTCCCATGTTTATTTAAGTTTCCTTTAGTTGGATCTTCAGTTACTTGGAGCCCAAAGTATTATTCAGGTAAGACACAGTCTGATGGGATAACTGTTTTCCTGGTTTGGGTCCTGGGGTTACTTTGGGCACTGTTCATTTTCCTGATTTTCCCAAGGTCAGGCTTGCAGGCTGCAGGATGGATTACTGAATACTGACTCTGTAGCCTGGCCTGATGGAGATGTGGGGGAGTAGGGGCTAGAACAGTGGTCAGAGAGACCCCCGTCTTCTTCTTTTTTTTTTTTTAATATTTAAGCATTGTTTATTTATTCAGCAAACTTTCTTAAGCACCTAGTGCCTGTCTGGCACTATTCTAGGGGCTCTGGTGACCAGAGAAAAAGGCAGAGCCTTTGTTTGCAAGGAGGTGAATCCAGTACTGAGGTGACCATGTACTGATGTAATACAGGAATGTCGTGATATGCTCTCTGGAAGCATAAAGAAATGGCCACTGAGCAAACTATGCACAAATTAGAATTTACAAGGCTTTAGTCTCTTTTTCTTGATGTGCGTTCCTCCATTCTTTTTTAAATTGAAGTTTAGTTGGTTTACAATGTTGTGTTAATTTATGCTATACAGCAAACTGATTCAGTTATATATATATATATAAATAAATATATATATATACATTATTCTTTAAAGTATTGTTTCCTGTTATGGCTTATCATAGAAGACTGAATATAATTCTCTGTGCTGTACAGTAGGACCTTGTTGTTTATCCATTCTGTATATAGAAGCTCGGGCTTCCCAGGTGGCGCAGTGGTAAAACATCCACCTGCCAATAAATAAATATATATATATACATTATTCTTTAAAGTATTGTTTCCTGTTATGGCTTATCATAGAAGACTGAATATAATTCTCTGTGCTGTACAGTAGGACCTTGTTGTTTATCCATTCTGTATATAGAAGCTCGGGCTTCCCAGGTGGCGCAGTGGTAAAACATCCACCTGCCAAGCAGGAGATGCAGGTTTGATCCCTGGGTCAGAAAGATTCCCAGAAGAGGAAATGGCAACCTACTCCAGTATTCTTGCAGGGGAAATCCCATGGACAGAGGAGCCTGGCAGGCTACAGTTCATGGGGTAGCAAAGAGTCGGATATGACAGAGCACGCACGTATGCATATAAAAGCTCACATCGGCTAACCCTAACCTTCTACTCCACTCCTCTCCCAACCGCCTCCCCCTTGGCACCATCAGTCTGTTAGAGAGGCTCTCTTATACTCTTATGCCAATGCCCAGCACATCCAGAAACCATCCACTGGAAAGGCATCTTGGCTATCATCTGGGTCAGAGGGCAGGCAGGTGATTTAAATGAATGCACAGGCTGGTGTTTTTTATTTCATGAAGAAAGATGCCCTCTTTAATTTTTCTTAGTGCAGATTGATTTTTTGGTTTACCTTTCATTATTTTTATGGAAATGGAAAAATGAAGACTTGTTCTATCGAAAAGTAAACTCAGCCTCCAGGTTGGTGGGGAGACACAGTCTGGGGAAATACAGTGGACTGGCAAGAGTACCCATCTAAAGGTGAAACATGCGGGTGGCATCAAGTGATTGTTGCCACATGAAAATCCTGGAGCAATATGATAGGCCTGCTGATCTCTCAAGAGAAACCTGAAACCTGATTTTTAAATGTGTATGTATGTGTGTGTATGGAGAGGGGGGAGAGGTGGGATATAGCCTGTTGTGTGGTGAGCATGCACACTCTAGGCAGAAACATCCTGATGCAGAACCTAGGGACAGAGGCATTTGGGGTTAAGTGAAAAGTAGGTGGGAGAGATGGAGACAGGAGCTTGGGCTTTTGAGGGAGAGATGCTGAATTCTTGTCTAGGTGGTAAACATGAAAATGGGCTTAAAAAGCACACTATAGGAAAGAAATGCCTGAAGAAGAAAACCACTCACAACTCTGCTATATAAAGAAACACTACTTTTTAATATTTTCTTGTATAGTTTTTTTTTTCTTTCCCTCTTGCAGTCTTCCTTCCTGACTTTAGATTGTGAGCATCATTAAAGCTTTTGGCACACTTACTTTTGGATGGCAATAATTTAAATCTATTAAATCTACAATTTAAATCTATAAATAAATCTATGAATGGTGATAACTTAAATCTATGAAAAGTTACAACCAATCTAGACAGCATAATAAAGAGCAGAGACATTACTTTGCCGACAAAGGCCCATCTATTCAAAGCTATGGTTTTTCCAATAATCATGTATGAATGTGAGAACTGGGCCATAAAGAAAGCTGAATGCTAAAGAATTGATGCTTTTGAACTATGTTGTTGGAGAACACTTTTGTGAGTCCCTTGGACTGCAAAGAATTCAAACCAGTCAATCCTAAAGGAAATCAGTCGTGAGTAGTCATTGGAAGGACTGATGCTGAAGCTGAAACTCAATACTTTGGCTACCTGATGTGAACAACTGACTCACTGGAAAAGACCCTGATGCTGGGAAAGATTGAAGGCAGGAGGAGAAGGGGATGAAGGAGGATGACATGGCTGGATGGCATCACAACTCGATGGACGTGAGTTTAAGCAAACTCTGTGAGTTGGTGATGGACAGGGAAGCCTGGCTTGCTTCAGTCCATGGGGTCACAAAGAGTTGGGCATGACTGAGCGACTGAGCTAAACTAAACTGAATTTAAATCTAATACCAAGGCCATGTCTCATGTAACCCCAAATATTCTAATTCTGTCAGAAAAAGAAAAAAAAAGTCTTGAGTCTTGGCTGGTTGCTGTGTTCACTAGACGCGTCACTTGTCATGCTACTGCTGTAGGATGCCTGCCTCCCATGCTTGGGAGCAAAGTGAGGGGTAATAGGAAAGAAGAAAATCTGGCAGACAGAGAAATCTAAGGAGAGGACCAAGAATAAGCCAGTCACTGGAGATCTTGAAGTGGCATTTAAATGCCAAAGTGGGATTCCCTCTATGAAAGTTTAACTAAATAAACATCCTAGGTGTAAATTGCATGGACTTCTGGGCTTCTTAGGGGTTCTGAGAGTGGGTGGGAAGTGTGTACATATTCAGTCTGCTAATGTTACTCTCAGATTGCCAGGTTAAGAGTGGAAGAAAGCGAAGTTGCTCAGTCATGTCCAACTCTTAGCAACCCCATGGACTGCAGCCTACCAGGCTCCTCCATCCATAGGATTTTCCAGGCAAGAGTATCAGAGTGGGTTGCCATTTCCTTCTCCGTGAGTGGAAGAAAGGGTACCAGCAAATCCATTCCTGGTCAACTCAAAGTACTGACTGACAGATGGCCAACAGGCACATGAAAAGATGCTCAATATTGTTAATTATTAGAGAAATGCAAACCAAGACTACAGTGAGATGTCAACTCACACCAGTCAGAATGGCCAGCATTGAAAAGTCTGCAAATAATGAATGCTGGACAGGGAGAATGAATGTTCTCCACACCCCCTACACTGTGGGTGGGAATGTAAATTGGTGCAGTCACTATGGAGAAAAATATGGAGGATTCTTAAAAAGATAAAAGCAGAATTACCATATGATCCAGAAATCCCACTCCTGGGCATATATTCAGAGAAAACTCTAATTTGAAAAGATACATGTACCCTAGTAGCCCATAGTGTTCATAGTAGCACTATTTATAATAGCTAAGGCATAGAAGCAACCTAAATGTCCATCAGCAGATGAATGGGCAAAGAAAATACGGTACATATATACAATGGGATATTAACTCAGCCATAAAAAGAATGAAATAATGCTATTTGCAGCAATACGAATGGACCTAGAGATTATCATACTTAGTGAAATAAGTCAGAGAGAGACAAATATCACTTATAAGTGGAATTTTTAAAAAATACAGATAGATGTATTTACAAGACAGAAATAGACTCATAGACAGAGGAAACAAACTTATGGATATTAAAGGGGATAGTGTGGGTAAGGACAGGGAGAGATAAATTAGAAGCCTGGGATTAACATATACACGTACTATACAGAAAGCAGATAAACAACAAGGACCTACTATATAGCACAAGAAACTATGTTCAATATCTTATAAAAACTTATAATGGAAAAGAATCTGGAAAATATATGTGTGTGTGTGTGTGTGTGTGTATATATATATATATATATATATATAAGACTGAGTCACTTTGCTGTACACTTGAAACTAACACAACATTGCAAATTAACTATACTGCAGTTTTAAAAAATGGTTTAAAAAGTGCTTGCTGAGCAGCAGTTTCCCACAGTTAGTCGGCGAGTGAGGTCCTCTAGCTGTCCCCTCCTGGGCAGGTACCCTGGGGTGGGCTGGAAGGGGTGTGAGCAAGGAGGGCCTGCAGGAGTCCCCGAGGAATCAGGTGGCTGCACGGCCTCTGAGCCTCATCTTTGTGTCTGTCGCCTCTCACTGCCCTCTGGTTCAGGGGTGGGGGGCCCTGGCAGACACACTATGCTTGTTTTGTTATTATGTGAGTCTCCCCGAGGGTATGTTCCTGTGCCTTGTGCAATGACGGCTGAGTGGCTGGGCACAGGTCTGCATGCATTTCCCAGGCAGCTGGCATGATGAAACCTGGCTGGCCCAGTTCCCCAGTGAACACTTGGCTCCCCTCGTCTCTACCACGTTCCCTTGACAGACACCTGACTTGGTTGAGGGAACCAACTTCAAAGATCCTTCACAACACACCTACACTGAGATCTTGCTTTGAGTGCATATAACACGATTCCCATTCCCAGGAATCAATGAGGGTGAAACCAACCAAACAAACTGATATGCAGCTCAGATTGTTTGTATTGCTAATAATAATGAATACAATAGTTGTTTATTGAGCATTCGCTAGTGCCAGAGCTAAGGGCTTTTTTGTATTAACTCATTTAAGCTTCATGAAACCTCTCTGAGTTTTAATAATGAGGAAACAGAGGCCCATGGGAGCATATAACAAACAACCAAAACAAAACATCTCCAGTAGGCCAGGAGGGTTGAAGGAAAGCTTCCCAAGGAAAAGACACAAGCTAAGAGGTGAAATGTTACTAGTTTTTGTAAACCTTATATTTGGTCAACAAACTGAATTCTTTAAATTAATTGCAATAGAGTTTTTAGTTGCTTTGCTATGGTTTGCTAAGGGTACAGTTTAACCACTTGTAATATTTCTTCTTTTAAAAATATTTATATTTCTAATTAAGGACAAGAAGAAACAGTTAGAACTGAACATGAAACAAAGGACTGATTCAAAATTGGGAAAGGAGCATATCAAAGCTGTATATTGTCACCCTGCTTATTTACATTTTGTACCTTATGCAAAATGGGGGGCTGGGTGACTCATGTCCGACTCGTTTTCGATCTCATGGACTGTAGCCTTCCAGGCTCCTCTGCCCATGGGATTTCCAGGCAAGAATAGTGGAGTGGGTTGTCACTTCCTTCTCCAGGAGATTTTCCCACCCCAGGGATCAAACCTGTGTCTCCTGCATTGGCAGGTGGATTCTTTACCGCTGAGTCACCAGGGACACCCCATGCGTGTTTTTAGCTGTCCTTATCCTTGCAGTACTGGGATATGCTCCCCTGGGGAGGAAGACATTTTCCTGTACTCTTCTAGGTTCTTCTGGTTGGTCTAAGAATTAAATTGACATGAGACAGGAGAACAAGAGAAAATCACACAAAATTTAATAGCATTGTATACATGGGTGTGCTCAGTCGTGTTCAACTCTTTGTGATTCCATGGACTATAGCGCACCAGGCTCCTCTGTCTATGGAATTTTCCAGACAAAGAATACTGGAGTGGGTTGCCATCTCCTTGTCCAGGGGAACTTCTCAACCCAGGGTTCACACCCACGTTTTGTACATCTTCTGCATCGACAGGTGGGTTATACATGGGAGAGATCTGGAAAACTGGGCAACTCACTGAAATGGCTGAAGCTCTCACTGTCTTCAGCTAAGACATATCATCATACCATCTTCAGCTAAAGACAAAGAGGGTAGTGGTTTGGGGCTTCAAAAGCGAAGGCCATTCACATGGAGATGAAAAAGCAAGTGTTTGGTAAAGAAATGGTTGATGGACCATGCAGAGACAATGGGACACAGAATTTTAATTGACAGACTTTGCTAGGTTCCTCCCTGCCTACACGCCTGGTTCAAACTATAGTTTTCTGTGGTGATGACTTCCTTCCTAGAAAGCTCCTCTACCTATTTCAGGCAGTTAAAGGGAAGATCAAAGTTTCTTCTTGAGTTTTTTTGGCCTTGATTGTCTTCAGCTTGAAATAATCTGCATGACAAAGAGACATTTTGGGGTGGCAAATTTTGTTGCCCTACAGCCCTATTGGTTGTGATTTTTTTTTCTTTAAATGGACTTCAAGTTTAAAAATCTAAAATTTTATTTAGAATTTTTCAATGTTCATCTATAAATGAGACTGAGCTATAGTTTTCTGTTTCTCTTTCCCTAAGTTGTTTGAACATCTGGTTATTTTTGCTTTGATTTTGAAATGAACAGTTCTGTAAGCTCTGGAATGATTCTAATTCATTGAAGGAGAAAAGGAAGACTTTCCTAAGCAAGACAAGAAACACAGAAGCAATTAAGGAAAAAACAGACAAAACTGACTACACACATAATATTTTTAATGCGCTATGCGTGTGTGCTCGTTTGCTTTGTGCCTGACTCTGCAACCTGTAGCCCACTAGGTTCCTCTGTCCATGGGACTCTCTAGGCAAAAATACTGGAGTGGGTTGACATGCCCTCCTCCAGGGGATCCTCTCGATCCCATGATCAAACCTGCATCTCCTGTACTGCAGGTGGATTCTTTACTCACTGAACCACCTGGGAAGCCCTACCGCAGCACAATACACCGAGAAGTCAAGAAATAAACATGCTGGGAAAACATTTATAACACAAATGACAGGAAAACAGTTACCATCACACAAAAAGATTCAAGTCATAAGGAAAAGAAAAACAATTGATTAAAAAGAATAAAGAATTTGAATAATAATTCAAAGAAGAGAAAATCTAAATGGCCAGTTATCATATAACAAGATGTTCAATGTCATTAATTGTCAGAAAATGTAAGTTAAAACATCACTGATACACTTTTTCACATATTATGAGGCAGGAAATAGATGGGCCCCAGAGTGAGCAGCTGGAATTTGTTCCCAGTAGACAGAAACTCCAAAATAGCAGGAGCAAGAGAGGAGGCTAGACCCTCTCCAGGTGAAAGAGAAGAGATCACATATTTCTCTTTCTTGAATTCAAGGAAACCTTCCCTATGATAAAGCTCCTTGGAGGTCCAAAGTGGAGTGATGTCAAGCTGGCCATAGGTCTCTTGACTGGAATCCAGCTTGGCTAAGAGATGGGAGAGCACACACGTGGGAGGTTCCTGAGATATACCAACTACAGACTCAGGACCAGGCAAATCAAGATGATCGGCCAAACTTAAAAGCTCCCTAAAAGCTACTCAAATTACCACAAGGGTGTGGCTCTCTCTCTGAGCCTGCCTGTGTCTATCCACATGTACTCTTTTCCCTCCTAATAAACACTTGTTTCACTACTTTCCATTTCTTTGTGGATATTCATTTTTTGCAACACTGTATAGGCCAAGGCCTTGTCACTGGCCACTGGTCTAGTGTCCAGAACTCAGCACTCTCTCGGCTGCAGCCTGACTTCAATCCCTGGCCAGGAACCAAAAGCCTGCTTCAAGCCACTGCACGTCAAGGCCAACTTAGGTCAATTAGATCAGTAAAAATGAGAAAGGCTTTTTTTTTTTTTAAACAATATATAGAGGTTGCAAAAAAAATAGGCACTCAATCTAAAGATAGACATGCGAATTCTTATAGTTTATTTAGAACCAGTCCTAGCACGTGTGCTGTACCGCTAAGTTGCTTCAGTTGTGTTCAACTCTGCGTGACCCTGTGGACTGTAGTGTGCCAAGTTCCGTTGGCCACCTGATGTGAAGAAATGACTCATTGGAAAAGACCCTGATGCTGGGAAAGACTGAACACAGGAGGAGAAGGGAACGATAGGATGAGATGGGTGGATGGCATCACCGACTCAATGGACATGAGCTTGAGCAAGCTCTGGGAGTTGGTGATGGCGTGCTGCAGTCCATAGGGTCGCAAAGAGTTGGACACGACTGAGCGACGGAACTGAACGGATGGCAGACGCTGTTAGTTGCCTATCCAGCATCCACAGCTTTTTTCATGGAATGCTTGATCCTGTTTCCTCCATCCAGAATTTTCCTGAAGGCTCACTCTAGGTGGGTGACTACAGTGGGTTGCAACTTAACCCTTTGTATAACTGGGTAATGAACAACACTCTGTTCTTTTTGTTCACACTGAGGATATCAACAGAAAAACATATAAGAGCTTGGGTTTCTCAAGCAATACCTACTGTTACTTACCTCCAGACCCTTGTTATGGGAGGAAAAACAAATCCTTATTTGTTTAAGTCTTTGTTAGTAGGATTTCTGTTACTGGTAGCTAAATATTCCTCTAAGCAGACCCATCCAAAATTTTAACCTAGCCATTCCCATGTGAGATTCCATCCTAAAGAAATTAACATACCGATATATAGAAACTTATGCATAATATTGATTTTTGGAAGCAAAGTACTGAGAACAAATGGAATGTCTATCAAAAGCCATACAGCTCAATAAAACGTATTTAGTATGTTCATACAATAAAATATTGTATAACTATTAGAATGATTTGAACTGATGTCTATTCACCTTGAGGGATGTTCATAAGGTATTATTCTGTGAAAAAGCAAATTGAATAGTTAATACTTACAGTATAGCCTATTATTTGTGGAAAAAAACTACAAGTGTATAAGTGTTTGTATATGTCTAAACAGCACAGAAAACAGAGATAAAAATGCCTACAGGAGTGATGGAAGTAATACAATTGAGTGAAACAAACCCAGTAGAAAAAATTATCTGCCTTAAGTTATCAAACTTTATTGAACTATGAAGAGAAACATCTAATGTAATATAAATACACATGAACAAATTAACAAATTTCAGATCATCACTTTTATTACTAGAAAGCTTATTTTTGTGTAGAAAAGCGAGCTGTTCATTTTTTTCAAAGTTATTTCTTGTTGAATAAATTTCCCAAAGACACACTTTGTCTAGAATGAAAAAATAAAATCACACATTTGAGGAACTACAGTACTTGTGAACACCTTTCGAAGTCATTTTGGAGATATTATCTTGACAAAGAAAAATGCCAAGACTTAATCCAATTTTAATTAGTGAGCAGAGGTAGACACCTTCCTTCAGATGACGTGAGCACTGCAATTTATCCCCCCTTGCAGCTAAAAAAATTCCATTCATATAAAGACACTAGTTGACATAACTTTTGTGTAGTGCTGCAGCCCGTTATGTTGTGCTACCAATTCACTGTGTATTGAAATGTCTGGGTTAAGCCAGGGTAGGAATCTAGTATACAGAGTTAATTACTGTAGTCATCAGTAATTCTCTTTTTAATGTTTTAGCAACAAAGAGATTCCTGGTGAATGACACAACAAACTTAAATTCTGTTTCCATACTGAATGAGGCCTCCATCAAATTGCTTCATACGAAATGCCAGCTTAACAGCAACATCGCAACAGCACTGTTTGTAGTTATGCTGACTAATTTTGACATTTGCATATCAAATTTTTCAAGAATGTTCTCAATGCAGAATAATTTATTTCTCAATGTTGTGCTAATGTGGTCATATGTCCAAAAACTCTTTGCTCATGCTAACTGCCCCCGCTCCCACCTAAAGACCAAAGCAAACAATACCTTTGGATTCCATGAATAGGTTCACTTAAATGTATGACATTAATTATATTTATGCTCTTATCAGTTACAAGAAAAAAAATCACAAATTATCTAATTGTTTTCACCTACTTCTCCTGAATGTTTTAAACCCGATCTTCATCATGCTGAGCAATAGTATTTTCAGTAACAGTATATTTATGTATAGTTGAGACAAAAACAAGAAAATAGTGCATTTCTTCAGTTCGGTGATTTTTTTCATCTGTTTTTCCTTTTCTACATAATGGAGTTTTTAGTTATCTTTTTTGTTTAGTAATAGCTTTATTGAGATGTATTTACTATACCATGAATTTCCTCCCATTCTAAGTATACCATTAGCAGTTTTTAGTATACTCACAAAATTGTGCCAATGTACCATCACTGTTGCTTTAGTACATATCTACCTTCTTCCACAAAGAAGCCCTGTACCCTTGAGCAGACACTTTCCCCTCCTCAGACCCTGATACGCACTAATCTACAGATTCATCTATTTTACATCTTAAGCATTTCATGTATATAGATCATATCAGTGTGTGTCTACTGTGACTGGCCTCTTAGTATTGTGTTTTTAAGATTCATTTATGTTGTAGAATATATCAGTACTTTATTCCTTTTATGGTGGCTCAGATGGTGAAAAGTCTGCCTGCAGTACAAGAGGCCTTGGGGTTGATCCCTTGGTCAGGAAAATCCCCTGGAGAAGGAAATGGCAACCCACTCCAGTATTCTTGCCTGTAGAATTCCATGAACAGAGCAGCCTGGTGGGCTATAGTCCACAGGGTTGCAAACATTTGGACACGACCGGGCAACTGACTAATACTTTCACTTTCAGTATGAATATATCACTTAAAAAAATCTATTCATTGGTTGATTGACACTGGGTTTTCTACTTTTTAGCTGTTGTGTATAATGTTTCTATGAATATTCATGCACAGTTTTTATGCTGACATATATTTTCAGTTCTCTTGTGTTTATACTTAGGAGCCAAATTTCTGAGCCATTTAGTAACTCCACGGTTAATCATTTCAGGAATTGCTAAACTGTTTCCAGAGTGGTTGTGTCGTTGTACATTTCCACCAGCTATGTAGGTAAGTTTTAATTCCTCCACATCCTCATCAACACTTGTTATTATCTGACTTCTTGATAATAAGGTTTTGATTTGCATTTTTTTAGTTTTTATTTTTTTTAATTACAAGAGTATGATAACACACAGGAGACTTGAAAAATACAGAGCAAGTTTATATATAGTTCACTATATATTACAGTTTTTAAAAAGTAGATAAATTAAGATTTTAGTTGGAATTTCAATATCAAACTCTTGAAAATTAATAGAATGAATATACAGAGAAGTAAAAGGTTATAATAGACCTGAAAAGCTCTGTGAACCAATTTAACATAATTAAGTTTTATACAATTTTCACACAATAGTAGGACACAAATTCTAATGATTAATGATGTCGAGCATATTTTCATGTATGTTGGCTATTTGTATATCTTTGGAGTGATGTCTATGCAAATCTTTTGCCTATTTTAAAATTGAGCTATTTTTATTGTTTAGTTGTAAGTTCTTATGTTACAGTACATTTGAAAATACTTTCTTCCATTCTGTGGACTGTCCTTTCACTCTCTGGATGGTGTCCTTTTAAACACAAAAGATTTTAATCATGATGAAATCCAGTTTATCTAATTTTTCCTTTATTGCTTGTGGTTTTGGTGTCTTATCTAAGAACTTTGCCTAGCCCAAGGTCAAAGATTTACTCCCATGTTTTCTTCTTAGAGTTTTATAGTTTTAGTTCTTATATTAGGGTCAAGAAGCAACAGTTAGACCCAGACATGGAACAACAGACTGGTTCCAAATTGGGAAAGTAGTATATTAATGCTGTATATTGTCACCCTGCTTCTTTAACTTCTATACAGAGTACAGCATGTAAAATTCTCTGCTGGATGAATCACAAACTGGAATCGAGATTGCTAGGAGAAATATAAACAACATCAGATATGCAGATATTACCATTCTAATGGCAGAAAGTGAAGAGAACTAAAGAGCCTCTTTGTGAGATTGAAAGAGGAGAGTGAAAAATTTGGGTTACAACTCAAACTTTAAAAAAAACCTAAGGTCAAGACACCCATTCCCATCACTTCATGGGCAATAGAAGGAAAAAAAAAAAAAAGGAAAGAATTACAAATTTTATTTTCTTGGGCCTCAAATCACTGTGACTGGTGACTGGTGACTGCAGCTATGAAATTAAAAGATGCTTGCTCCTTTGAAGAAAAGCTATGACCAACCTAGACAACATATTAAAAAGCAGAGACATCATTTTGCTAACAAAGTCTGTATAGCCAAAGCTGTAGTTTTTCCAGTAGTCATGTATGGATATGAGAGTTGGACTATAAAGAAGACTGAATGCTGAAGAATTGATACTTTTGAACTGTTGTGCTGGAGAAGACTCTCGAGAGTCCCTTGGACTGCAAGGAGATGAAACCAGTCAATCTTAAAGGAAATGAATCCTAAATATTCATTGGGAGGACTAATGCTGAAGCTGAAGCTTCAATACTTTGTCCACCTGATGTGAAGAGTCAGCTTATTGGAAAAGACCCTGATGCAGGGAAAGACTGAAGGCAAAAGAATATGGAGGTGGCAGAGGATGAGATGGTTGGATAGCATCATCAACTCAATGGACATGGATTTGAGCAAACTCTGGGAGATAGCGAAGGAGAGGGAAGCCTAGCATGTTGCAGTCCATGGGGTCACAAAGAGTCAGACATGACTTAGTGGCTGAAAAACAACAAGCCGCTGCTTTGAGTTAGTTGTCGTATATGGTATGAAATAGGGACGATTTCATTTTTTTTGCTGGTGGACATCCATTTGTCCTAGTACCATTCATCAAAATGACTGTTCTTTCCTCACTGAATTGTCTTGGCACCCTTGTCAAAAATCATAAATGTATGGTTTTATTAATGGACTTTCAATTATATTCCATTGATCTATTCTTACGTCAATTTTGTTCACCCTTGTGCTTATGCCATACTGCCTGGATTACCATTGCTTTGTTATATGTTTTGAAATCAAAAACAATGAGTTCTTCTTGTTTTCCTTTTAAAAAAAAAAAAGGAAAGAATTACAAATTTTATTTTCTTGGGCCTCAAATCACTGTGACTGGTGACTGGTGACTGCAGCTATGAAATTAAAAGATGCTTGCTCCTTTGAAGAAAAGCTATGACCAACCTAGACAACATATTAAAAAGCAGAGACATCATTTTGCTAACAAAGTCTGTATAGCCAAAGCTGTAGTTTTTCCAGTAGTCATGTATGGATATGAGAGTTGGACTATAAAGAAGACTGAATGCTGAAGAATTGATACTTTTGAACTGTTGTGCTGGAGAAGACTCTCGAGAGTCCCTTGGACTGCAAGGAGATCAAACCAGTCAATCTTAAAGGAAATGAATCCTAAATATTCATTGGGAGGACTAATGCTGAAGCTGAAGCTTCAATACTTTGTCCACCTGATGTGAAGAGTCAGCTTATTGGAAAAGACCCTGATGCAGGGAAAGACTGAAGGCAAAAGAATATGGAGGTGGCAGAGGATGAGATGGTTGGATAGCATCATCAACTCAATGGACATGGATTTGAGCAAACTCTGGGAGATAGCGAAGGAGAGGGAAGCCTAGCATGTTGCAGTCCATGGGGTCACAAAGAGTCAGACATGACTTAGTGGCTGAAAAACAACAAGCCGCTGTTTTGAGTTAGTTGTCGTATATGGTATGAAATAGGGACGATTTCATTTTTTTTGCTGGTGGACATCCATTTGTCCTAGTACCATTCATCAAAATGACTGTTCTTTCCTCACTGAATTGTCTTGGCACCCTTGTCAAAAATCATAAATGTATGGTTTTATTAATGGACTTTCAATTATATTCCATTGATCTATTCTTACGTCAATTTTGTTCACCCTTGTGCTTATGCCATACTGCTTGGATTACCATTGCTTTGTTATATGTTTTGAAATCAAAAACAATGAGTTCTTCTTGTTTTCCTTTATTTTAGCGATTCTAGATCACTTGCAATCTCATATGAATTTTATTCTTTAAATTTTGGCTGTGCTGGAGGATACATTAAATACATTTCTCAGAATTCTACCTAAATAGAGTAGTCTGCCTATTTAAATTTTCTGCTGGTGACTTACATTTTTAGCAAGTTCAGTTCAGTTCCGTTCAATTGCTCAGTCATGTCCGACTCTTTGCAACACCAGCAACACCAGCCCTCCCTGTCCATCACCAACTCCCAGAGTTCACTTAGACTCACGTCCATCAAGTCAGTGATTCCATCCAACCATCTCATCCTCTGTCATCCCCTTCTTCTCCTGCCCCCAATCCCTCCCAGCATCAGAGTCTTTTCCAATGAGTCAACTCTTCGCATGAGGTGACCAAAGTACTGGAGTTTCAGCTTTAGCATCAGTCCTTCCAAAGAAATCCCAGGGCTGAACTCCTTTAGAATGGACTGGTTGGATCTCCTTGCAGTCCAAGGGACTCTCAAGAGTCTTCTCCAACACCACCGTTCAAAAGCATCAATTCTTCGGCACTCAGCTTTCTTCACAGTCCAACTCTCATATCCATACATGACCACAGGAAAAACCATAGCCTTGACTAGATGGACCTTTGTTGGCAAAGTAATAGCTCTGCTTTTTAATATGCTATCTAGGTTGGTCATAACTTTCCTTCCAAGGAGTAAGCATTTTTTCATTTCATGGCTGCAGTCACCAACTGTAGTGATTTTGAGGCCCCTCCAAAATAAAGTCTGACACTGTTTCCATTGTTTCCCCCTCTATTTGCCATGAAGGGATGGGACCAGATGCCATGATCTTCATTTTCTGAATGTTGAGCTTTAAGCCAACTTCTTCACTCTCCTCTTTCACTTTCATTAAGAAGCTTTCTTAGTTACTCTTATTATTGATATTTTCCCCAGCAGTCTTGGTTCCAGCTTGTGCTTCTTCCAGACCAGCATTTCTCATGATGTACTCTGCATAGAAGTTAAATAAGCAGGGTGACAATATACAGCCTTGATGTACTCCTTTTCCTATTTGGAACCAGTTCGTTGTTCCATGTCTGGTTCTAACTGTTGCTTCCTGACATGCATATAGGTTTCTCAAGAGGCAGGTTAGGTGGTCTGGTATTCCCATCTCTTTCAGAATTTTCCAGTTTATTGTGATCTATACAGTCAAAGGCTTTGGCATAGTCAATAAAGCAGAAATAGATGTTTTTCTGGAACTCTCTTGCTTTTTCAATGATCCAGTGGATGTTGGCAATTTGATCTCTGGTTCCTCTGCCTTTTCTAAAACCACCTTGAACATCAGAAATTCACGTCTCACATATTGCTGAAGCCTGGTTTGGAGAATTTTGAGCATTACTTTACTAGCATGTGAGATGAGTACAATTGTGCGGTAGTTTGAGCATTCTTTGGCATTGCCTTTCTTTGGAATTGGAATGAAAACTGACCTTTTCCAGTCCTGTGGCCACTGCTGAGTTTTCTGAATTTGCTGGCATATTGAGTGAAGCACTTTCACAGCATCATCTTTCAGGATTTGAAATAGCTCAACTGGAATTCCACCACCTCTACTAGCTTTGTTCGTAGTGATGCTTTCTAAGGCCCACTTGACTTCACACTCTAGGATGTCTGGCTCTAGGTGAGTGATCACACCATCGTGGTTATCTTGGTCATGTAGATCTTTTTTGTACAGTTCTTCTGTGTATTCTTGCCACCTCTTCTTAATATCTCCTGCTTCTTTTAGGTCCATACCATTTTTAGCAAGAAATTGATCAATTCATGGAGGTTTAAAAGTCATTAACATAATGATTAGCTTTCTTTGAAAATAAAATTATTCACTTTCTATTATTATAATGCTTTATTACTTTGAATTTTGGAGTTCTCTACCATTTTTTTCTTGTTTGAACTTGCTTGAGGTTTGTTCCAAGAAAACAGTCTTGCATTTATTCATTGAACTGAATGCTTTTTTCATTGTTGATTTGTGTATTCCTGGTTTTATCTTTATTTTCTTCCATTTTCTTCAGGCATTTAATTGACTCTTTTGTAAAATATTGAGTTGAGCATTTATTTTGTTTGTTCTTTGGATAACTTAATAGAGATTATTTTACTTCTGAATCAACTGACTATAGCTTATAGATTTTGATATGTAATGTTTTTCTGTTATTTTGTAGTTGGTTTTCAATTTTTTATTTATCCATCTGTCTCCTGGCCAAAATTATTTGAGGCATTTTTTCCTTTTTCTTTTTTTTAATCTTTTGACTGCACTGCACAGCTTTTATCTTAGTTTTGACCAGGGGTCAAACCTGTGCTCCCTGCATTGAAAGTGTGGCATCTTAACCCCTGGACCGCTGGGGAAGACCTTATTTGAGTCTTTTCTTAATGAAGAGAGTAAGTTGTTATTATTCTTGTAGATGTTCAAATCATATGATTAATTTATAATTTAAGTATATTGCCTTTAGAGAATGTGAATCATACACTTTTGGGGTCAACCTTAAAGTTTGCTCTAATTCAAAGTGCATGGCTTTATGGAAAAAAGATTCTTTCCAAATTGCTTTTTATATGCCCTTTATCCTATGTCAGTATTTCAAATACTCAAGTAAACACCCCAGCCACAGATTGAATGCTTTTGAGAGTGTTTATGACCTCTCAATGTTCAATTCAAAAACCATACCATTAGTACTGGGTCCTCAGTACACTTTTACTAGAGTTACATTATCTGTACTTTCTTTTCCAGAATGAAAATAACATAGTGTTCACCTGTATAGAGTACTCATTAGTAGGACTTATAGTGTGAAGTCATGGTGTTGCTATGTTGCATAGTGTTGCTTATAGTGTTGCTACTGAATCATCTCACCTTTTGTCTGATTGCAAAACTATTTTGTCCTAATTGAAGATATTTTTGGTGGATATAGGATTTAGGTGCAAATGTCCTCAAGATCAGTGAATAGACTACTGCAATAAAACAAAATAATAATTCACTATCTAGTTAATTTATCTATTCAATTTATCCAGGAATTTAGCCATCATCCACCCATTTATCCATCCTTTCAATTAATTAAGGCAACTGCTATATGCCATATTAATAAGTCTGATGTTAAATATTTAGTGGTGAAGAAAACAGACATAATTCCTGGAGCTATTACCTAGGGGGGAGACAGACATTAATCTAGTCAAAAAAATACATATATCATTAAAAACTGTGATGAGTACAACTATTTTCCTAGTGAATATAATTTAATGATGGAGAATAATTGTAGAGGAAGGGCTAGTCAAGATAGATTGAGGGGAATGTAGGACCTCTTTGTTGGAATGGCATTTAACTGAGAAAAAAGGATGAGAAGGAGCTGGCTACAGAAGAGTTGGAATGAGAAGACTTTCCAGGAAAGCAAGGATGGTTCAATTTTGAGAGCTATTAATATAACTTATTATTTTACAATTATTTTACTTATTATTTTGTGTTCTGACAAAAACGGGCAAGGTCCCAGGACTCGACTTTCTCCCTCTGAGGTCCACTTCTTGGCTAAGAGGAGGGGTCCCAGCACAGGCCAGTTACCTTGCCCAAGAGCATTCACCCAGCACCCAGTCTGGGTCTTCCCGCCAGTGCTGAGGCCTGGCTGAGGAAGCAGACCTCAAGGCCAGATTCCCCAGATCCCCGCAGCCATCTTCACTGAGGGAGCCAGGCGCCCAGGACTCAGCTGGCCCTCAGGCTCCTCAGGCAGCCCAAACAGGGGCTGGATCCTGCTAACTGCCACTCCTGGATAGTATCACCATCAGGCTGAAGTGATGGGTATAAGGGAGAGATTCAGCTGCTTCGAGGTCTGGGCCTGGCCAGTGGACAGCCGTGGCCAGGGCTCTGGAGCTCTGCAGGACACAGCCCTCAGCCTGTCCCCGGGGCCCCCAGCTCATGCGCTGGCCCAAGGCCGTGCAGCCTGGAGGGCCTGGGGAGAAGGCTGAGACCCACCCCTCACTGAACCTTCTGTCAGGACCATGGTGAGGCTGACAACTGGCTGAGTGGCTAAGTGTCTCACACCACCCATCGCATGCCGCAAGCCTGCTCCATCCCTGTCACAGACAAACTCAAGAGTGACTAAAGGCCTGGAAAAAACCACTCCCATCTTTCTCCTCTCATCTAGACACATCTTCTCGTTTCCAGTCAGAAGATGCTCACAGGGCTCAGGGCCTAGTAGTTAATTTACTAGACTAAAGGAAGTTTACTGGATACAGACTATCAGTGAGAAAATAAACGGAGCTATGGAGAGAGTGAACATTCTCCAAAGGCTCTGCTCTTTTGTATGGACTAACCTAGACAGCAGAATGGTAAAGGATTAAAAAATTCCTGTCACAGTGAAGTGGACACATAGACCAATGGAACAGAATTTAGAGCTCAGAACTAAAGTCTTGCCTATACAGTCAACTAATATTTCACAAGGGAACCGTGAATATTCAATGGAGAAAGGATAGTTTCTTCAATAAATGTTTTTGAGAAAACTGGATAAAAACATGTAGAAGAAGGAAATTGGACCCCTCTCTTATTACACGCACTAAAAATTAACTTGAAATGGATTAACAGCTTAAATGTAAGATCTGAGGCTATAAAACTTTCAGAAGAAACCATAGGGAGAAAGATCTTTGAATTGCTTTTGGCAATAATTTTTTTGGATATGACCTGAAAGCAAAGCAACAAAACCAAAAATAAATAAGTGGGACTATATTAAACTAAAAAGCTTTCACACAGTAAAAGAAGAAAAAAATGAAAAGGCAACTCATGGAACAGGAGAAAATGTCTGCAGACCATCTATCTGATAAGGGGTAGATGCCCAAAATACATAAGGAACTGATGCCACGCAATGCTATCAGATTCAAAAATGGGCAGGGGATTTGAATAAATATTTTTTTCCAGAGAAGACATGCAAACAGCCAATGGGTACACGAAAAAACACTCAACATCCCTAATCATCAGGGAAATGCAAATCAAAAAATTCTTTTTCTAAAAAAATTAAAAGCAGAACACCCGTTTATTTTAGCAATCCCACTTCTTGGTATATAACTAAAGAAAATGAAATCCGGTTCTCTTTCTTGTGCATTGCAGCACTATTCACAATAGTCAAGCTATGAAGACAACCCAAGTGCCCATAAATGAATAAATGAATAAAGATGTACCCTGTACGCACAATGGAATATTGTTCAGCCACGAGAAAGAAGGGAATCCTGCCATTGTGACAAGATGGATGAATCTTGAGAGCATTATGCTAAGTGAAATAAGTCAGAGAAAGACAAATACTGTATGCTCTCACTTACATGTGGAATCTAAAAAAAGTTAAATTCAGAGAAACAGAGCAGAGTAGGGCTGCCTAGGCCTTGGGGTGGATCGGGAGGAGAAGGGGGAGAAGTGTTTGTCAAAGGATACAAACTCATAGTTGTAAGATGAATAAGTTCTGGGGATACAATGTACAGCATTGTGACTATAGTTACAAATACTGTATTATATACTTGAAACTTGCTAAGAGATTAGATATTGAATGTCTTCACTGCACACACAAAAATGGTATCCATGTGAGGGAGTGGAAGTGTTAATTTCTCTACTGTGGTAATCATTTTGCAATAGATACGTGTATCAAATCATTGCACTGTGCACCTTAAACTTATACAATGTCATATGTCACTTCTATCTTTATAAACCTGGGGGGGAAATATTTCTGTCAAATTCACTTGGATTGTGACAAAGTTCATGGTAGATACTGGTCAGAAAATGTATTTTTTTGCCTAGAATCAAAGCTCTTACAATAGATAGGAAAGCAGGGAGAATCCCAAAGACCTATCTGATCTGTGAGATATCTAATGGTAGCATAGCATCCAATACCAGTTCTGGATAACCTAACCCCACAGGACCCAGTGAGCCCACATGACATTGCTCTCCTGCCTCCAAAGACAGACATTGGTCCAACTAAAGCTCTGTAGAGCTGAGGATCTTTCTTAACAAAAAGTTACTGCATCACCTTGCTTCAGCCATCAGGCTAAATGCTCAGGCTACCAAGATGGACAGGAAAGAGGTTGTTGACTTTGAGAAGCTCATGACCTGGGACACAAGATGATCCTGGGCAGAGGACAATTTGTGGAGAATTTGCTAACAAACAGCGGCAGCAAAGTGAGATGACTGTCTTAACATGAATATTAACATGTACAAAGTATTCCGGGTGCATAGTGAAGGCACTACATGGGGGCTTCAAGAAGGCTCTAGAGAGAAAGTGAGGTGTGAGCTTGTTCTTGAAGGACCACAAGTTTGCTCAGACCAAGAAGCAGAAAAAGTCATTCCTAGCAAAGAGAACCGCAAATAAGAGAGGTGCGAAGGGGCCTGGCAGACAAGCGAACAGCTTGAGAGTGAAGGCTGCTAACTGATGGTGACCTGCAGACAGATTTCGCTGGGGCCCCAGGGTGATTTATGAATTTGAGCCACATTTAGAGATGGAAATATTTCATGCAAAAGTCTAGATTTTCTGCTTCTTTTGGAAAAAAAAAGGGAAATAGAAAATCAGACCACCTTGCTGGATACTCATTGCGGGCTGGAACTGTGACATGATCACCCCCTTCAGAAGAGGCCTGTGCACCCCAGTTTATCCCAATGTCCACCTCCCATGTCAGGTTCAATCCACTCATGGGCATTTATGCTGCCACCTAGCAGTTGCCCTAATTCAGATCAACAGCATCACTCCTGGTGGCATTTGAATTTTTAGCCTCTCATAAGCACTCCACAGGCTCCTCTGTCCACAGATTTCCCAGGCAAGAATACTGGAGTGAGTTGCCGTTTCCTTCACCAGGAGATCTTCCCAACCCACGGATTAAAACCAGGTCTCCTGGATTGCAGGCAGATTCTTTACCAACTCAGCCACCAGGAAAATCCTGGAAGGGAGTGGGGATAAAATACCTCAATCTCAGATAAGCAATACGAATATATTGTACACCACAAGGAAATATGGCCATTATTTTGTAGGAATTTTTTAATAAGTTTTTTTTAATGTGGACCTTTTAAATGCTTTATTTAATTTGTTACAATATTGTTTCAGTTTTGGGGTTTTTTTTTTGTTTTTTGGTTTTTTTTTTTGCCGTGAGGCCTGTGGGATCTTAGCTCCCTGAGCAGGGATTAAACCCATACCCCTCTGTGTTGGAAGGTGAAGTCTCAACCACTGGACCATTAAGGAGGTCCCTGGACCTCTGGACCACTGAGTCGTGTCCAACTCTTTGCGACCCCATGGACTACAGAGCACGGCAGGTTTCCTTGGCCATCCCCAACTCCCAGAGCTTGCTCAAACTCATGTCCACCAAGTCGGTGATGCCATCCAACCATCTCATCCTCTGTCGTCCCCTTCTCCCGCCTTCAATCTTTCCCAGCATCAGGGTCTTCTCCAAGAGTCAGTTGTTCACATCAAGTAGCCAAAGTATTAGAGTTTCAGCTTCAACATCAGTCCTTCCAATGAATGTTCAGGACTGATTTCCTTTAGGATGGACTGGTTTGATCTCCTTGCAGTCCAAGGAACTCTCAAGAGTCTTCACACCACAGTTCAAAAGCATCAGTTCTTCGGTGCTCAGCTTTCTTTATAGCCCAACTGTCACATCCATACATGACCACTGGAAAAACCATAGCTTTGACTAGATGGACTTTTGTTGGCAAAGTAATGTCGCTGCTTTTGAATATGCTATCTAGATTAAATGGAATATGATCTATAAAAATCTTAAATCACTATGCTGTACACCTAAAACTAATATAATGTTGTAAACAACTATAGGCAAATTCAATAAAACAGATAAGAACTGCACCATAAAAAGAAACAAATAACCTTGATCTCTCCTTCAGAGCCTCCCACAAGCTGAACAGGAAGCCAGAGGGCAAGAGAATCCTACAGAGGCTGTCCACAGCCAGGCACAGGGAGAGAGGGGTGGAGAGTGCTCTAGGCACGTGGGGATGGAGAAGAGCCAGGAAAGGCCTCCTCCTGTGATCCTTGCATAGGGGCCCTCCTGCATACGGTTAAGCCACAGACTCTGAAGCCAGCAGGCGAAAGGGAAGGAGGCTGGACAGGGCCTGAGATGCCCTCCATCACCAAGAAGCTCCAGGAGGCTACAAGACCCACAGCAAAACAGGGGGAAGACAAAGGCTTAGGTTTGGGTTCCCAAAGACTATTCTAGAAGGGTGCTGTGGTAGGTGAAGGTGTGGGGTGCTGGGATAACACAGGGACTCTAGGGCTGGAGGTGGTGATCAGGATACTGGAGGAAGATGGCCCCCAGAGGTCTTCTGGCTCACGTCATAGCTCACCAGGGCTCCCCCTGTGTCCCTGCTGGTCACCCAGTCTCTGCTTGATCACTTAGGTGTTAGGGAGCACAGTAGTCTAGGGGATGGCTCTGACCGTAAGACCCGCTACTGAGCTGGTCAACCTCTGCCCCTGGCCCGGCAACTTGAGGGCACACTGAATACCTTCCTATGTCCAAGAGCAGTCTTCCTCACTCCTCTGGGTCCTTAACCACCTCTCAAGGTGGTGTCCTGGGACCACAACCCTCTGAATGTGGTCCCTTTCGCCATCAGCTCTCTGGAAATATTTCTCCTGCACTCCCCCTCCCCCATGCCTGCTTTTACCTTGAATTGAATGTCACTAGAGAATGGAGGAGGCCTTCCTTGAGCTGGGCAGTTTATCAACGGCATTAGTTTCATTTCAAGAATCAGGCTGAGAAAGCAGGTGTTTATAAGTTTTATCTCAACAGCGCCCTGAGCTAAACAGGCAGGGACTGGAGGCTCAGAAAGACTCAACACCGCTCCATTTGACACAGCCCAGAAATGGGGCTGCAACCCCGCCCAGGTCTGCAGCTCCAGGCCTCCTTCCACCACAGGGACCCAGAGCCCCTGGGCTCTGTCTGGGGAGCTTCTTGTACAAAGGCAGGGGGAGACCACGCTTCAGGGCTGGGGCACCACTGTTTGCTCTGTTCTGATGGGACAAGGTTTAAATGATGCCAGCTTGTCACAGCACAGTCCTTCTGGGATGTCACATTTCTAGACCTAGGGAGAGTGCTTCCCTGGAATATGCAGGGCAGTTAAGCCCAGGAGTGGAGCTCTTCTGCCCAGTTCTCAGCCCCACTCCCCTGACCCTGAGCGGGGCCCCAATGGTGGGCTTGAACTTGCCCTAGAGGACCTCATGGCAGCGCTCCGCCTGTCCTGGGGCACTTTGTGCTGCTGCACCTCAGGGCCTGAAGCTTCCATTGAGTAAATGTGCCTGGAGAGAGGTTTTTTGTTGTTGTTGTTTTTTCTTCTCCCCAATCTCCTTTTTCTTTTCAGGATAAATGTCACCACATTTTACTCTCACATCTGAAATCTGGCTCCTGAAAAGCCATTGTCCAGGCTTGTATAACCTCAAGTACCCTGCAGTACTCCTCAGGGGCCTGTTCCCACAGGTGCTCTCTCCCGTGATTGCTTTAGATTGTCTCCCTTGCAAGGAGGGCCCAGCCTCCATGTTTCCCCAGGGCTAACATCTGCTGGATATTAAGGGATTCTTAAGCATGGACTAAGGTGGCAAGTCCTGGGAGGATATCTCAGCTCTGGGCATCAACCCTCTCTTATGCTAAAGGATTCCTGGGGCTTGGTATATTCCAGAAGTCAGTAGGGATAGGATTAGAATCATGGGGAGAGATTTTAAAAGATACTCAAGCTCCACCCCAACAGATTCTAGGATTCAATTGATCTGGGGAGAGAGATGCTAGCCTAGTAGAATAGGCATTGCTGGACCCAAGGTTGTGTGACCACGGGCATGTCATTTCCTACTTCTGAGGATAAAAGGCAGAGGCATATGGCTCAAGACCTGGGAAGCTAGTCCTGGGGGGAGCAAATTGAAAGATGGAATTTCAGGAGACGGGGAAAGAGAGTTGGGGTTAGAATTCCAGGCTGCTGCTGGGCAGGGAGCGCCAAGCTAGAGTGGAGGCCAAGGCTAGGCCACACTTTAGCACCCAAACTGGCCAGGCAGGAGTCAGGGCACAGAGCAACCAGGCAAAGCAGGGGTCTGAAGTGTGGGCCAACGACATCCACAAAGACCAGGCCCCAACGATCCAGAGCACGGATGCAAGTGGGCATCCGCACATCACCTGGATAAATGAGGGAAGGTCTGGTTGATTCCAAATTCAAGGGAGTTTTTCCTGGGATAGGTCCTTCTCCACCACCCTAGATAGTCCAGTGCACCAGACACCAGAAATGGAAGAGGGAGCCTTGGCAGGAAGGCTTGGAAATTAGGGAAAAGTAAGGAGTCAACTAGAAAATCCAGTGGTTTAGAAAGCGGGCCTGGAGATGTCCCTGAAGACTGATTAGAGTCATGAGGGCGATGCCGAGTTCAGGTAGAGGTCTGTCCCTCCCTCTCCTCAGAGGTGGGTAAAGGCTCTGCTGAGGGACAGATGCAGACAGGACACTCAGAACAAGGAGCTGCCTGGGTGGCTGTCTTCCTGTAAGGCCAATGCTAAGACCTTTGAGGCCTGGACACCGGGCTCCACAGGCAGCTCCTTCACTAGAAAGAGCTGGATTTGCCTTGCGACCTAGCCCTCGCTTCTCACAGCGATGGTTTCACTCTCCCCTGCTTCACCTTGCACACCAGCGGCCCACGCATGGGTTAGAAGGGTAGAGGCTCGTATGGGAATTTAAGTGCAGTGAGGCTTCTAAGAACTGGGTTGACAGTTTTAGAACAAGTCCTTACAGTTAGAAACTGAGCAGAGGGGAGTGGGGGGTGGGTGTGAGCAGTGGAGTGGAAGGAGATGGACAGACCTGTTTTTTTCAACTAGGCTGAGAAGATCCAAATAAATGCAAGCCTTACTTCAAGACTGCACTACCTGATGGCCGTTAACCTTGAACTTAGCGTTCAAGGGGTAAATTGTGTTAAGTTTCACTTCCCCTGAATATCCTCTAGAAAACCTTTCCTAAAAACTCTAGGTCCATATGAATTTGCCCTTCCTGGAATCCTATAGCACCATGGTTCTCAAACTCGAGTATGTATCAGAATCATCTGGAAGGCAGAGAGGGCATGCCATCTGGAGAGTTTAATAGGTCTGGCGTGGGTTCTGAAAATTTGCCTTTCTTAGAATCTCCCAGGTGATGCGATGGTGCTGGTCTGGGGACCACATGTGAAGAATTACAGCTATTAACACACACACTCCTCTGCATTACAATTTCAGGCTTTATTTGTATTTTGTCTGGAATGAGTCTGGAATTATTTTCTGCACCTCAGTTGATCTCAGGCAGATTCTGATTCCTTGGGGCAGGGATTGTCTGTTTCATCTTCCATACTAGTTAGCGTATTGTTGGACATACAGTAAATGAAGTATCTATTGAGAAAAACTTCAGAGAATTTGGTTTTTACAAGCATATAGGGATCCACTAAAGTTAATTTAGGAGTCCCACATTTTGCAAAAGAGTATCTACTTTTTTTCCACACCATTCACATTTGCAGAGAAAAATCTTAATGTACTTCAGCCATCTCCCAACCTCAAGAAAGAAAAGCTTCAGTCTTGATTTAGCAAAAAAAAAAAAAAAAAAA